>JBCEWC010018802.1:0-11773 GCA_038996855.1 Solanum aculeatissimum
CAATAACAAAATACATACTTTTTCATCTTCCTACAACTAAATATTCATTTCTACAACAAAAAAATAAACCAAAACGACCGAGAAAAAAAAACCCTCACCTACGAAATCAACTGCAACTGTGGGGAATGAGAAGCCAACGATCACCGCAATGCCGACAGATGACGACGGAAGAAGACGACAAGAACCCTAACTGCACTAAACGAAGAAGAAGAAGAAGAAATTTCAAATTTCTTGGTCAAAACTGTAAGAACCGTCGGGGGAGAGAAGAACCAAGAAAGGGGAAAATGGAAAAATATGTTTGCAATTTTTAATTTTCTTTTAAATTGTAGAAGTTTTTTTTTAAAAATAAAGTAGTTGCTATGTTTTAAAAATTACAAAAAAGTAGTTGCTATGTTTTAAAAATTACAAAAAAGTAGTTGCAAAGTTTTAATAATGTACACTTTCACCCTTGATTAACTTAATCATCATTAAGATCATTTTAAGTACAAGTTTGACCTCTCAAGGTCAAACTTGTAACCCTTTTTAATTTCCAAACTTAACAGCTACCAAGGGCTCAATTTTCACTCTTCTATTTTTCTCAACGATCGCTACTTTCTCCTCCATTTTCAGCTAAAGAGTTCATCCCTCTTTCACGTTGGACAGATGCTCGTCTCCATTTTTGTGTAAATCTCAAATTCTTTTTAGCTTTTTCTCATCTTTCTCTCCGTGGAAGATTCAGTTGAGTAAGGTGATAGGAGATTTCTGATTTATTTTATTTGTTGAGGGCAGAGATTTGATTCTAAATTCAAACAACTATTACTTCTTCAAAATGCTCTATTTCCCGCTCAGAAAATCTCTGTTTTCGTCCTATAAATATGGGTTCCTGGCACCCATTTGGGGGAGGAAGAAAAAAAAAAGGTAAGGTCTTTCGCTCTGGGACAGAAGTTTTTTCACTACTTAGAAAACCCATTAACTACTATATTTTGCTCTAAAAAATATCATCTTTGGACTCTCTCTGATCTCAGTCATTCTTCTGCCATCAAGCTTCCTTGAGGTCGTCGTTGTTCGAATATAGACCTCCGATCAAAGCACTCAGTTCACTTCCCCGCAATAGGTGATTTTCATCTTTCTTTTGTCGTTATTTCCTATCATTATGATGAAATGTTATGCTTATTTTGAAGTAGCTATATAGCAAGAGTAGTACTACCTGCTCACTTAAGCCGTAACGAAAATAATATTTCAAAGTTAGAATGTAGCTTCGTTGTAGTTTGAAGCTTGTAGAAATTCGAAACTCAAAATCTCTCCCTTTTATGTTTAACCGTACCACATACTTAAGAAATTATTTCATGGTTAAATCTTCACTCGAAATGGGTGTTGTAATGATTTATTGACATCTGATGTGTTGATTTGGGAAGAACATCCAAGTTCTGATACAAATTACTTGTTCTCTCTAATAAAATGCAAACATATTGCATTTAACTTCCTATGCACACAAAAATGTTTACTTTCAAACTCCTGGTAACAATTGGAACCATGACTTTCTGTGTGGATAAGAGACATTCATGTTCCCTTCACATTTTTTAGATAGTTTGGATTTAAAGATGATGGGATTAGTTAGTATTGTGAAATCTGCCTTTGTGCTAAATTAATGTCCATTTAAATATATATTCAAATGTTTTGTTCAACATTCTAAAAAAAAAGGATTTTGTTGCTAGCTAATGTCATCCGCTAAAAATTTAATTTTGTTCTCTGCCTAGTTTTAAATTTAGTTATGCACATACTAGATGCTCCTTTATTGAAATGTAAAAGAAAGCAAAATTCTTGGTTGTAGGCATTTTGTTCAAAACTTTATTCTCTGCACCTAAGTAGTAGATGTAAAGTTATATGCCCTTTGTTGGTTAAATTATTATTTTTTTTAATTTCTTGTTAACTTTAATTAAGAATAGTTAGCACATACAAGATCTAAAGGATTATAGCTTATATTATTACTTAGTTCCATCATAACTAAAATGTGTTAGACTTAAAAGACATGAAGTGCGGATTGGTCACTTTGGGTTTGATTTTAAAAGTCACTAATTATGAAAGTGATAGTTTTATTTAGTGTTTGCGTATTTCGTTGTTTGGGATAGTATATTCATCAATTTATTTTGTCCTATATTTCTTTTGTTCAATATCATTAAAGATCAAATAGTCTTGCTAATCTCTTTTCTCTCTCTTTATTTGTATGAACACTTTGGGAGCAAAATGGAGTCTTCATAATAGACTCTCCAATGCCGCTAGAAGTCATGTTTTGATGACTCGAGATTACCATCATATCCACACGTGTGATCGTTACGACATCTTAGAATACCAAAATAGCAAAACAAGCAAATTCGCTTGGAATTATCTTTCACAGTCTACTTTTTAGCATTTTTTTTACCTATTAGTTTGCTTATGTGATTTAGATATGTACTAGTTTGAATTCATAATAGTTAACAATAATATAGATGTTTGGGTTTGGGCACCTCTAGTTAGAAATAAATCATCACCATAACATTAGTTTTTTGTCATATTTTCTTAAATAGGAATCAATATTTTATTTTAAGGCTAAACTTCTCATTAAAAGAATTTTCTTAAGAATATGCCTCAATTCCATCTTAAACAAAAAAAAAATCTCTTCTTTTTAGTGCATTTTTCTATCATATTTTTGTACTAAAAATTACTCTAAACAAGGGACTACCCATTATATTTTATCATTTACCCTCAAATTTGAAAGAGTTTCGGAATTGCCAAAGTTTGTCCATGAGTTTTACTTTTTTTTTTAAAAAAAAAATCTCTTATCATTCAATTATTTGAATTTTCAAATGTTTTTAGCATTTTTTTTAGTTAATCTAAGTTTGGTCGGTAATTATTTTTTAATGAATCTTAAAGGGTGCCTTATACCTTCCCTTTAGGATAATTAAAACTCTTATCTAGAATCACATAGGTTAAGTGGACCTTTAGTTGGAGTTAATTAGTATTACTTTAGTAAAATAGGTATCCTAATTTATCTAAAAAATAATTAGGTGGCGACTCCTTAAGTTAATTAATTAGGAATCACCAATATGTTGTACATCGTTTGACCTCGATTAAAATGGAATATGACAGTTTGGCGACTCCGCTGGGGACTTTAGGTTCTAAACCATAACAGACTTATAATTAAGTTCTTTTTAAATATTTTGTTTGATTTATTTGAATTATTTGCTTTACCTTATTTGTTTAATTATTATTTACTATGTCTATGTGATATAATCTGCTTATTTATTTTACTAATGTAAATTGCTTATTTGTTATTATTTTATATAAACTGTCATTTCGTACATATTTTCTTCAATTTCAAAAAATTGACACTATCACACGTACACGTGAGGTGTGCTTTGCGCATCGACAAATTTCTTTAAAAAAATTTCAAAATTTAGGAGAGTTAGCATATGCGCAGAGTGTTCAAATTTATTTTTGTGCGATCGCGTAGCCTTCTCACTCGAGTTGTCCGCTCGGGAACCTTTTGTCTAGTAATCCAAATCTTAGAAAAATATAAGATAGATCTATACCACTCCATTAATTTAGGTCATGCATGCATATACCTTAGGTGGGTTGATGTTCGACATCAACTCCACATTTTGGAAATTCACCCATATGTCAATGGGTTTCACGACCCAACGACCAATAAAGCATATTCTATGCAATGTGATCTTGATACACGGATTCAAGTCTACTTTTCGCATAATGAGTTTGGAGATTTTTTTATTATTATTTATTTTTCTTCATTTCTATCAATTTGTATTATAGAATGGATCCAGTCCCAAAACTTTTCCATATTAGGATGGTTGAAGGCGTCCTCTACAAGTTGAAAGAAGGGTGGGAAGGTTTCAACCTTGGTGAAAAAATTACAAGAAAGGTGGGGTTTCTCACCAAGTTATTTAATATCTCTTCCGATAAGCATGTGATTAGGACATTAATTTCATTTTGTGATCCCGACCATGTTGTATTCATATTCAGAGACTTTGAGCTAACACCTACATTAGAGGAAATAAGTTATTTTATCGAGTTAAAGTATCAAGAAAAATGTCAAATTATTCCACTCAGTCAATCAGGAAAGAAATTTCTCCGTTACTTAGGATTGAAGAATACCAAAGAACTTGGATGCTTCAAACACAATTGAGTTTCTTTGGACTATTTATACGAGAGATATGGGCACCCAAATAGTTACAAATTGTTCAGGAAGGAATTCGCTTACACTTCCAGCCATTGGCAAGCTAGACGTCATATCACATTTGTTATGGCTTACTAGGGACTTTGGTGTTTCCACGAGAACATGAAAGGATCAGTACTTGTATATATTCATTGGCTAGAGTACTTTTTGAGGGAGTTGATGGCGAAAAACTCACGTTAGTTCCTATGATCTTAGCAAAAATATTTCAAGCTCTTGGAAAGTGTACAAGAGGAGAAACAAACTTCTTTGAAGGTTGTAATCTTCTTTTGCAAATGTGGGTGATGGAACACTTTTAGCAACGTGAGAACATGGTGAATATATGTTATAGTGACACAAATCATATTGACAGTTTTTACGACAGGATGAAATGATTTGTGTCTCCAGTTGGTATTGATGATTGGCAAGAATTTTTGGCTTCTCACACTAATGATCAAATTCAATGGAAATATTCATTACTCTCGTGTTCCACTATCTATATAAGATGTAGAAGGTTATACTACATCGAACTTATTGGGTTGGAAGGGCTTCAGTCATATGCTCTGACACAAGTAATCCCTCTTCGAGCACATATGAGAGTTTCTAAAATTTCCTTTGGATCAGACTTTAGAGTCCCTGGAGCTGGAGAGATTCTTCATGAATGAGATAATGTTATTATGATAGAGCTAGGAAATGGACCAACTAGAGGAACCCTAGAATATTAGGCATAATTTCAAGAGGCCCGCTATAGCATAAGCTCAGAAGGTGAGCAAGGTTAAGAAGATGTTAGAACAACAATTTGGATACGACACACTCGTCTCGGAACTACAACAATCACTACAGAGATGTGGGTTCAAATGATGAATATAATGTAATATCTGAAAAATGCAGGGGTAGGACCAAGCGACACTGAAGCACTATCCTCATTTACTTCACCATCTTGATCAGAAGTAGTTTAAGTCAAGTCTTAGTATTGTCTTTATGTTATGACATATCTCATTGTAATCTTAGTATTATGCTTTTGTTATGTTGTAGTGATGCCTTTTCATTGTACTTTTTATTAGTATTTAATGAAAGACTTGATTTTTTTTAATCTTCCAAATTCGATTTACCTCAATGACTTGGATCAATCTATCATAATCTCATATATTTGGCGTTTAGGCCCACCTCTGACATTAAAGAGGTCCCGTGCATATTAGGACATGTTTTTTCTACTGTTCTCCCATTTGCTATGTGATTTATTTGTTATACATATTTCATTATCTGCCTTATTATCTGATATTATTGAAGCAACAATTATTTGTTAACATTTTTTTTCTTTCTTGTAAAGTTTTTTGCTTCCTTCTTTAATTTTATTCCCCAAAAGGTTAATTTGCATTGACTACGAACTGACGGATCACCTATACTTCACAAGGTCAAAATCTCGATCATCCACCAATATGACTGATTCAGGTGTGTTGAATCAAAAAGGTTTAGGACTTGTCATTGTTCCAAGAGATGAGCCTAAAGCTTTGGAAGGAAGGGATTTAATTCCTTATGATGAACACATTGCTAATTTGATGCAATAAATGACCAATATGCAAAGTGAAATTGATCGGCTTTGAAACCTCACCAATTTGTCAATCAGCCTGAACACACCACTTCATGAGCACGACACGAATACAACCATCTCACCATCTTTTCCATATGTTGACATCCCTTCACTAAACCCTTCTCCCCAGAAAATCAATTCAACCACTTCTAAACTAATTATTAGTCTGCAATAAGTCAATTCGCTACCAGGTAACTCACAACAAAATAATCCATTATCCTCCACTACACTTACCCAAACCCCACTTATCCAAACTACCTCATTTACCAAAACTCCACTTACCCAAACTATCTCATTTACCCAAACTCCACCTGTCCAAATTACCCTACTCATCCAAACTACCACATTCACTCAAAAATATCAAGCGACCCAACACATATTGGCGACACATACTGCAATTCCTAACACGCAATATGTGCCACAAGTATATGTAGCAGAAACTCAACCTTTCATTGCCCAAATACCAACCATGCCAGAAGTCGATCGATATGAGAAAATGGAGAGAGAAGCAAAGTCAAAAGCAGATGAAAACGTTGCAAGAGAGATTCATAATTTAAAGGAAGCATTCGAAAACATCCAAGTCCATAAGGGATTTGAAGGGCTTGAGTATGAGGATTTATGTGTTCATCACGATATTGAGCTGCCTATAGGATATAAAGTGCCTAAATTTGATATGTTTGATGGGAAAAGAAATCCTCGAGCTCATTTGAGGTCATATTGTGACAAGCTAATCGGGGTTGGTAAAGATGAAACCATTAGGATGAAATTGTTCATAAGGAGTTTGACAGGAGAAACCTTTGATTGGTACACAAGTCAAGATTCACAGAAATGGCACAATTGGGGTGTGATGGCGCAAGAGTTCATAGATAGGTTCAAGTTTAACATTGAGGCTATACCAGATAGATTTTATTTGATGAAGTTAGAAAATAAGTCGATGGAGTCTTTTAGGGAATATTCTATGCGATGGAGATCAGACATCGCAAAAGTTTAACCTCTGATGACAGAAAGTGAAATGACTTCTCTTTTCATACAATCTCAAAAGGATGCAACATACTATGATAAGATGATAAGTGTGGTAGGACAAAATTTCTTTGAGGTCGTCAGAATGGGGGAATTCATTGAGGAAGGTATTAAAATTGGAAGAATCACCAACTTGGCAGCCCTACAAGCAATAAGTAAGGCAATTTAGTTAGATTCAATTGGAGGAGCCCTTAAAAAGAAGAAGGACGGAGTGTTTGCTGTCATGACCATTCAGGAACGTAGGCCAAACCAAATGTTAACCTACCAAAACCTGCTTCCACAATCCTCATGCTATAGTCAATACACCCAAATTCCTCAGCCTTATTACCAACCTCCACTTGCCCCTTATCTAGTTTATACTACCCAACCAACATATTATCCACCCCGAGCACCCACTTATTCAAATACACCACAATGTCAACCTACGCATCCATCCCAGTCTCATTATTCCCCACAAACCCATCCATCAAATGTACCCAGACCCCGTCTAAATTTTGAAAAAAGACCAGCTAAAATCTATACACCTTTAGCTGAACCTTTATCCCAACTATATGAAAGGTTGAGAACTGTAGGAGTACTTCAACCAGTCCAAGGACGAATTCTCAATCCCCTTCCCGGATGGTATGACAAAACTAAGCATTGCATTTATCATTTTGGGCTGCAGGACATGATACTGAAAATCACCTTACTCTCAAAAATAAGATTGAGGCACTAATCAAGGAAGGAGTCATTCAGATTAAAGGCGTTGTCCCTAATGTAAACAACAATCCTCTGCCAAACCATAAAAACGTGAACATGATCACCATTGATGAAGAATGCAATCTAAAAGGGACCATCATATCTGTCAAAAAAGAGAAAAGTGTTGCAACATCAGCCTTTGTTGCTCCTATAATCACAGTCCAAATACGAGCACCAATTGAGGTGAAAGTTTTTGTTCCCAAGCCCCAAATCGCTGCCTTGGTTGCTCAATCACCTTATTTCGATACTAAAGTAGTTTCTTGAAATTACTAAAGGGCAAAGGAAAGGAGAAAATAGTTGTGGAAACTATCGCCGCTGGAATGATAAGATTTGGGCGTTGCTATGCCCTTGAAGAAGTTGTGCGAGGAGGTCCAATTAAGGAAAAGAACCAGAAAAGAATAGTGACAAAGGCCAAAGTGGAGGATTTTTAGAGAAAGATGTCAACTAAGGAATATTCTATTGTTGAACAGGTTAAGAAAACTCCCACCCAAATTTCTCGATTGTCATTACTAATGAATTCTGTAACTCATAGGAGTGCTTTGGTGAAGGTTCTAAGTGAAGCCTATGTTCCAGCTGATACAACAAGTGAGAGTTTTTCAGTCATGGTAGGATAAGTTTTGGAAGCTAACAAAGTCTCTTTTTATGATGATGAACTTCCACCTGAAGGCTTGGGGTACAACAAGGCTTTGAATATCATCATTAGATGTTGGGACAAGTTTGTTTCTAGAGTCTTGATTGATAATGGTTCTGTTGTTAACATATTTCCTTTCGTTACACTTTGAGCTTTGGGGATTGATATTGAAAAAAATCGTGAAAGTCATGTGAGGATTAAAGGTTTTGATGGGGCACAAAGGGCAGTCATTAGAGAAATTGATTTGCTGTTACAAATTGGACCCGGGAAGTTTATTGTGAAATTTCAAGTATTGGACATATCTGCTAGTTACAACTTATTACTTGGAAGGTCGTGGATCTATATGGTTGGCGCGATCCCTTCTACTCTACAACAGACTTTGAAATTTGTCTAGAATCATCAGAAAATTATTGTTCATGGAGAAAATAGTAATTTAGTGTATCATGATAATTCGATCCCTATGATTGAGAGTTTGGAAGAATTGGATGGATCTGTATTTCATACTAGGACGATTATGTGCTCTAATCAAGTTAAAAGGGTAAAATTTCTACGTATGCTTATGATGGTTGCTTGGGAACTACTGAAGAATGATTTTATGCCCGGTCGAGGTCTTGGAGTAAATCTGAATGGAATAGTAGAACCAATTCAGTTGCTTGGCAGAAACACAGCTTTGGTCTGGTATACAAGCATACTCCAAAAGAAGTCTCATCGGTTAATCTCAAAAGAACAAGTGGCAGTCTTTTATCACAACTGATACCATCTTTGAATCAGTCATTTTTCAAGGCGTTTGTTGTACAAGTATCAGAAAAAGCTACTAAAGATAACCTCGTGGAAGGACTCAAAAACCTATTCCTTAAAGAAGTAGAATGCAATGCAATTTTGGAAGATTACACCAAGACCCCTACCATATGGGATGTTAAGCTTGGAGACACTTTGAACAATTGGACTTGTAGCCCATTCCCGACTCTTCGAGAATCTTGGTAGATGATTGTATTAGAATCTAAATAGTATGATTTAAAATTGAGGCCTAGATAATGTTTAAAAATTTTATATATTTTGCCTCCATCTTTTGAAAGAACAAATGTCAAATCTAAACTACGTTTTTGCTTTAAATTTTTAACTACTTGTTGTCTTAAATTTTAGATTTCGTCCTTAAAGTTGTTAAGCTTATTTTATTTTTCCTCTCTCTTTTAGCAAGCAAACTAATAAAACTGCCAATATCGAGAATGTGACATGTTATGAAACAAGTGAACAAACCTCAAGTAGCAAACAAGTTTTTACAGAATATGAAGAAGACGTACAACTCGAAGAGTTGACTAAAGAATTGAATATTTTAAGAGCAAGGAAAAGCCAAATTTGGATGAGACTGAGACAATAAATTTTGGAGATTCAGAAGCGGAAAGAGAAATAAGAATCAGCGTCCATCTGAGTCCGACTCAAAGAAAAGAACTTATTGATCTATTGAGATAATATATGAATGTGTTTGCATGGTCTCATGATGATATGCTGGGGCTAAACACAGACATTATTTCACACAAGCTGCCAATTGATCTATCTTGCCCCCAAGTAAAGCAAAAGCCAAGAAAGATTAAGCCTGATTTGAGTTTAAAGGTTAAGAAAGAAGTCTCCAAGCAATTTGATGCCAATGTCATCCGAGTCACGAAGTATCCTACGTGGTTAGCCAACATAGTGCCAATGCTGAAGAAAAATGGAAAATCAGAGTATGTGTAGATTATCGAGATCTCAATAAGGCCATCCCAAAAGATGATTTCCCTCTTTCAAATATCCACATACTTAATGATAATTGTGCTAAGCATGAGTTGCAGTCATTTGTTAATTGCTTTGCAGGCTACCACCAGATTCTCATAGACGAAGAAGATGAAGAGAAAACAACATTCATCACACCTTGAGGAGTATATTGTTATCGAGTAATGCCTTTTGGACTCAAGAATGCAGGAACAACGTACATGAGAGCTATGACTATAATTTTTTATGACATGATCCATAAGGATATTGAAGTCTATGTGGATGACATTATTATCAAGTCATGAAAGAGCTTAGATCACATGGCAGATTTGAAGAAGTTCTTTGACAGGTTAAGACGATATAATCTAAAATTAAATCCCGCAAAATGTGCATTTAATGTCCCTGCCAAAAAGTTATTGGGTTTCAATGTGAGTAGAAAGGGGTTAGAATTAGATCCTTCAAAGATAAAGGCTATTCAAGACTTGCCTCCTCCTAAAAGTCGAAAGAATGTAATGAGTTTTCTTGGTCGTCTTAATTACATCAGTCAATTTATTGCACAATCAACTATAATTTGTGAGCCAATTTTTAAGTTGCTAAAAAAAGATGCTGCTACCAAATGGATAGAAGATTGTCAGCAAACTTTTGACAAAATCAAGGAGTATTTGTCCAGTCCGTCTGTTTTGATGCCTCCAGAGCCTAGAAGGCCATTGTTGCTATGCTTGTCTGTGTCGGACAATACATTTAGATGTGTGTTGGGACAACAGGATGAAACTGGGAAGAAAGAGCAAGCGATATATTATTTGAGCAAAAAGTTTACGCCTTATGAACTTCGGTACACTTTATTGGAGCACACTTGTTGTGCCTTGACTTGGGTCGCACAAAAGTTAAGACATTACTTGTGTGCATATACCACTTTTCTCATCTCAAGGATGGATCCACTCAAGTATATCTTTCAAAAGCCCATGCCTACTGGAAAGCTGGCCAAGTGGCAGATTCTGCTAAGTGAATTTGACATTATATATGTCACTCAAAAGGCCATCAAGGGACAAGCGCTAGCTGATCACCTTGCTAAAAATCCTGTGGATGAAGAGTATATGTCTCTTAAAAAAAATTTCAAATGTATGTTGCTTTACAACAGATTTCTCAAGCAGTTCATCTTCAAATTCAAGAAAATTTAAAGGTAAATGTGTAATGCTAAATGAAACTGCATATTCACCATTGTTGGCAATAGAGCATGATAAAGTTTTATCAAATGATCAAAACAATGATGAATATGAAGATGCAGATGAAGATATGATGAAAGGTATGAAAATCTAAAATTATGCAAAAATCATATTTACAAAAGCTATTAATATTTAAATTTGATCATTCAAAAGAAAGTAAAATATAATTATTATATTTTGTTAGTGGATGAAATTGAGGCTGGAAGAACTTACAATAAAGGTATCTCTTTTAATATTACATTTCATAAACAACTTGATTTATGTTTTATCTAATATTAAAACTTAAATTATAATTTCTTTTAATCTTAATTGTAATATTATTAGATTACTGGGATATAGGAGATTGTCCTTATGTGTGTGAACATTACGGTGCGTATTTCTGGTATGAAGAAAGAATTGAGAAAAGATATAAAAAAGTGAAACATGTTTTCACTTTGTGTTGTGGTAATGGTAAGATAAAGCTTCCAGTTCCAAAGGATCCTCCTACTGTGCTAAAGGAATTATTATTTGGATCAGGTAATTGACTTTATAAAATCAAACTACAGAATTAATATAATATATTTTTAAATTTTTTTAAATAACATTGTTGTTTGCAGGTGACAAAAGTCGTCATTTCAGAGAAAATATACGAACTTATA
>JBCEWC010018803.1:0-11773 GCA_038996855.1 Solanum aculeatissimum
TTGCATTGATATGGAATGATCATGAAATGTTTTGGAAACTCTTGATGGCCTTTGGCCTAAGCATGAACATGACTCTTTGTACAATGGTCTTGATTTAACTAATGATGCATGATTTGCAAAGAATGCAAGTCTCCCAATTTAATATTGCATCTATATATATAGATACGTATTCTCGAGGGATGAGACTTAGCACCGAGGAATTGGGCCCCACCCTTTCCGTCAAACTATGTTCGACCATGGGTTTTGAATCCCTAGATAGGGGTTCCCATGTCATGCTATCCTTTGTCTCAAGGGATCCTTGGGTACTACTTGGCAAGTAGAACAGATCCGGGTAGTGTCTCGTTTGGGTCTTCCATGTTATCAGTTGAGGTTACATCCCCACTATATATGAACATAGGATTGCATCTCATGCATCATGGCATGGTATATTGTTATATTACTCCTTGGCTACGTGCATTCCTTTCGTATTACATTTCCCCTTGACATGTTGCTTGGTCATACTATACTTGTCATATGCATTGCATGCGCGCATACTTAGTGCTTAATTGTACTAACCCATATTCTTGTCTACATGTTCCAACCTTGTGGGGATCGAGGATGATATCTACATTCTACCGGACGATGCTTGACTACTTCGTTGAAGACTTTGCTAGTGGTGAGCCCTTTTTGTTCAAGGGCAATAGCCACCGTCTATCTACCTATTTCATGTTATGTATTTACTTTCTATTGACTTGAGGGTGAGCCTCAAACTTTTCGAGGCCCCAGTCATCTATGTAGAGGCTTGTTGGACCATTCTAGACTCTTGTACGTTGACTTGTATGTTAAACCTTTGGTTATGTAATGCGATGCTTATTTAGCCTTGATCATGGAAATTATCTCTTATCATATTCTTGACTTGTATGATGGGTATTGTGAATGACTATGTGCTTATGTGGAAAGTCCCATAATCCCGGTGTGCCTCCATAGCTTGAGTCCTACTCACCTATCCCCTTAGAGATTATTGCTATGTGCTATGTGTATACATGCTTGTCCCATCCCCACCATTGTGCCCATAGTTTGAGTCCCAAGTCCTAAATCCCCTAGAGCTTACGTGTTATGTGATTAGTTTCCACGCTTGTGAACCGATGATGTGTGTAATTATGCTATGATGGCTTGATCGAGGGTCTTCGGGTCCTCCTTTGCTATGTCACATCTAGGCCCCCATATCCGGGTCGTGACAATTAGTCAACCCAAATGACATAATAAGGAACTCATAGTGCCAATGCCTCATCCAAATAGCTGTCTCAGGAATGTCTAAAACCCTTATCCTTAATTGATGATATCCGGATATCAAATCAATATTAGAAAAAAGGGCTGCACCCTAAAGCTATTCAAATAAATCATCAATTCTTGGGAGGGGATACATATTCTTGACTATCACTTTGTTTAGTTGTCTATAGTCAATACACATTCTCATCGAGCCATACTTCTTCTTCACGAACAAGACAGGAGCACCCCGTGGAGATACACTAGGGCATATGAACCCCTTATTCCAGAGATCTTGGAGCTGCTCCTTTAGCTCCTTCAACTCAGTTGGAGCCCTACAGTAGAGAGGAATAGAAATGGGCTTAGTACCCGACTCTAGATCAATGGTGAAGTTAATATCCCTATTAGGAGGGACTCTTGGAAGGTTTGTAGGGAGAACATTAACAAACTCCCAAATAATAGGAATAGACTCCATTGGGGGTGGTTCAACACTTATATCACTAATAAATGCCAAATAAGAAAGACAACATTGATCTACTAGCTATTATACCCAAATATATGAGATACTTTTATTGGGATAAGATCCACTCAAACCTCATTATAGAATACCCAATCTACTTGGAATGGCCAAAGTCACAGTCTTAGCATAGCAATCAAGAATGGCTTGATGAGTAAAATGGTAATCTATCTCTAATATAATATCAAAATCAATCGTATCAAGGATAATCATACCAACCCCAGTCTCATAGCCTGCTAAAGTCACAAGGTAGGATTGGTACACCTGATAAAGGCTCACCTACCAGGGCTGAAACATGAACAGGAACTGACATACTATCATATGGAAAGTGAAAGCCCAAGGAGAAATATGCAGCCACATAAGAATAAGTGGATACAGGATCAAAAAACACAAATGCAGGGCGGTGGTAAATCAGAATAATACCTATGATAACAACATCAGAGGCCTCAGCCTCAGGTCTACCTAGGAAAGTATAACACTTGCCTCCCTGCCCTTCATTAGTAGAAGCTGCCTACCACCAAAATGCATAGAGACATCACCTACTCCTTTACCTGTAGTACGTCTACCTCTATCGGCATAACCTCTACCCCGACCCCTTGTTTGAGAAGTTATACCTCTAGCTGGTGGCACTAGATCTCTAACCGATGTTGTTGTGTATAAGTGGTAAGGCTCGGTGTGAGTTTGCTTAGGGAACAATTGAGAGATTCAATACAATAAAATGATTAGGGGTGGACGATAACTGTGTAGAGATAAGAGGGATACTGTAACCACCTTAGCTCGCAGTCCTCTTTTGTCAGCTGGAATAGCTATATCCTGAACTATAAGAATGACAAGGACCTCGCCATCCCTTAGAAGCTGACAAAGCTGCATGAACCCCATGGTGATACAACAAACCACCTCCCCTAGTCCTACCTTTGCCTCAAGATGAGGCACTCGAGAACAGTCGAGATGTACGGACCCTTTTAGGGTCCTCAAACTCTTCTCTCTAAATGAGCTCCACCTCTTTGGTGGCACTACTGACTGAAAAGATGCCCCATCTCTAGACACCCAAAACACTGATAGCCTGATAGAGTAAGCCAACCCTCTCACAAACTAACAAACTCTTTCGCTTCCATAGGAATAATAGCTATTTCATGCCTAGCTAGCTGATAAAAATGGACATCATACTCGTACACTATCATAGTGCCTTATCTCAAACTCTTGAACTTTAGATGGATCTCCTCCCGAATACTCCATGGAATGAATCTTTCATAGAAGGCACTAAAAAATGTCTCCCAAGTCATTAGAGGAGACCCAACTAGAAATAACCCCAAATAGGTCCTCTATCACTTCCTAGATGGCCCCACAAAATTGGAGGGTAATATATCGTACACCATGAGTCTTTGCCAACCCCACGGTCTCAAGTAGGTCCCTACAAGTAACCAAAAACTCATGCACATCCTCGGTCATTCCAAACCTAAAACTGAGGTGGCTCCATCTTCCTGAACCTTTCATATCTATGTTGCTACTTATTAGTAAACGCAACTACTAGAGGGATCTCAATAATAAGTGCTGCTAGAGGCTGCCCCATCTGTACATGGACCTTAGGGGCCTGCTGATGGTTGAAGGCTAAACTCTGACTCGTGTCTGTAAAGTACCTGATGTATTAGTTAGGCTACTTGCCTGCCCTATGGTCTTAAGTACACTTAAAACTCTTAGAAGAGTCTTTTGTAGTAATGGTGGTGCAACATACTCGGGAGGAACCTTTTCCTCTCTAGGATCTATCACTGGCTAAAGGGAGATGCCCTTCTCATAATCTCTAGCCAGTGCTTCTTCTCGGCCTCGACCTCTACCTTGACCTTTGGCTCGACCCCTACCCTAACTGTAGTTTTAATAACAATTTTAGGGGCTTCCTCCCCTCATACGGTAGTTGATGTAGCTTTAATCCTTCTCATTTGTCAAAAGGACATATGACCACTCAGTATTTAAACAATAAACCACACGCGAATTGATTAGAAAGAAGTAAAAGAAAATTTCATAACAGTCATCATGTCCTCTTAAGGATAAGTAATGCACTTTTCCACGCCGATCTTCAAGACTCTACTAAACTGGGCTTGTACACATATGAGACCTATAAACCTAGGACTCTAATACCAAATTGTCATGACCCAAAAATCTAGGTGTGATGACATTCACCTAAATCCACCATAGCGAGTTAGCTCAAAACTGATGTCACTACCCGAAAGTGGGGCCTAGATGTGACATGGCAAAGGAGAACCCGAAGGTCCTCGATGAAGCCACCATAGCATCATCACACACATCATCGGTTTGGAAGTGTGGAAAATAAACATATAGCACATAATTCTAGGGGAAACAGGGCTTTGGATTCAAGTTATGGGGATGTTGCCAGGATTGGGATGAGCATGAATCACATAACACATAGCAAGTATTTCTAAGGGACGTGTAAGTAGGACTCAAGATATGGGGGAATAATGGGTTAGGGGACTTTCCACATAAGCATATTCCCAATATTCACAAGCCACTAAATGAAATCATAAGGGTAATCAGAACATCATTTCCATAACATAACCCAATAGTCATAATATCCCAATAAAAGCATTATACAATGTGCAAGAGTCTAACATGTCCAACATAGCCTCTACATGAGATAGAGCGAGGACAAGACATAATTCGGGCTCACCCTCAAGTCATAAGAAAAGAAATACAAGGAAGAGGAAAGTAGATATTGCACTTGGACAAAGGGCTCACCACAAGCAAGTAGGTTCAAAGAGATCACTCGTCATTCAACGGTAGATATAGGTCATCGCTTGTCCCTACATGGTTAGAACACGTAGACAAGAGTATGGGTTAGCAAAATAAAACACTAAGTATGTGGGCATGCAAATGTGTGCAGATGAACATATAACAACCTACATGGCAAGGGCACATACATAGAAGAGAATATAAGAAAGACTAATATATCAATATACCATAATGATCATGATGCATGAAATGCCATAATGCTTATAGTATAGAGGGGATGGAACCATAACCGATATCAAAACTCATGTGAGCTACAACATGAACTTGCCCAATGAGGACTCCAATTGGATCAGAGAAGATTACTTTCCAAAGGAAATCTATACCGCACGTTATGGACCTTCCATTTCGGTTTGATGGCCACCTTCCTTATGGGTCTCCCATTTCGAAAGGATTTACATAACATAGCATATCTTGTCACATCATATCATATCATATCAAAGCATACCTTACGGGCCTCTCATTTCAGTAGCAACCTATGGTGGCATATAGTTTCGGGAAAGGAATGAGACCCTTGGGGATAGCCCACTTACTACTCCAATCCTTCTTGGTACTAAGTCATAATCCCACAAAAATACGTACACATATACATGCTTTTAAAACGGAAACTTGACATATGGATATCAAATCATGCATACTTGGGCTTAAAAGCCAAACATTCTTTCAATACTCTTATGCAAACATAACAAGAGTCAAAAACATTTAATAATCATGCTTCATGGGCTAAAAAGCCAAATAATTTTCATATCATACTTTTTGCATAAGAGTAGCTCCATACTTTTCATAACTTGTCATATCATATTGGTGTAAACACCCATGTTGCTCAAAGAGCCATATCATAGACATAGTATGATCACAACTTAGTCATAACCCATACTTAATCAAAATCATAGTCATAAACATGTTTGGGACTTAGCCCACATAAAAAACCTTCATAAAAAACCATGATCATGCATGCAATTGTCATGAGAAACAATGAGGATAGCATGGGTACTAGAATTCATACTTTAAATTCAAATCAAGAGTAGTTCATAAGAAATTCAAGTTAAATCAACCTTCAAAACATCATTTAAGTACTACCCATGCATAATTCAAGAGTAAAGGGGACATGCATAACTTGACCTTCATCAAATCCATTGAAACCTCATATAATTCAAACTTAATTAAACTTTAAATCACCTAACTTCTACAACCCACAATCCAATTCAATTAAATACTTTAAAATTTAAAGAACTCAACATAAGAAAACTTAAAATCATGATTTAAAGAGGAGGGTTCTTGAGTCTTCATGGAAGAAAGGGAATCCATGAATCAAACCCACATACCTTGGAGGTTAAGAGGATTGAGAGAATTTTGAAATGAATTGACGAGTGTTAGAATGGATGAAAAAGAGATTAGGGTTTGATTTAGGCGGTTTAGGAGACCTTAGAAAGTCTAAAAGGGGCATATGAACTAATTAAATTACGAATTAACCATTAATGAAATGGACTAAATCTCTGAACACAGTGTCACATGGAAGGCACACAATGCCCGTTTACTGATCCACGGGCTGTGTACCTACCCGTGAGACTTCACTTGGTCTCATCTTCGGCTTGAACTCTCAGGGGACTTTTTGGATCACTCCATGGGGGGTCTCACAGACCGTGTAGCTGCACACGGAACGTGTACTGGTCCGTGGAGAATCACTTGGTACGGATTCCAGGCCTGAACCTTGGCCAATATTCTGCCTCACTTTACGGTACCCCTCACGGGCCGTGAAGGGTCACATGGACTGTGAGGTGGTCCGTGGGACCATACATGGTCCATGGCTTGAGCCCCAGCCTCCAGG
Organism: Solanum aculeatissimum; assembly: GCA_038996855.1. Classification (NCBI taxonomy): domain Eukaryota; kingdom Viridiplantae; phylum Streptophyta; class Magnoliopsida; order Solanales; family Solanaceae; genus Solanum; species Solanum aculeatissimum. The sequence goes on from JBCEWC010018803.1 coordinate 6,390, forward strand.
AGCCCACTGGACCAACCCACTAGCAGCCCCACAGACCGTGGACCACCAAACGGTCTGTGGTCCCACCCTTAGACCATTTTCAAGAACCCCTTTCCAGCGTCCTTCCAATTATGGGCATTCTCACTGTTAGGGCCGTAACTTTCACATCTGAACTCCAAATTGAGTGAAACTAGTTGCATTGCAAAGATAACGCAAAAAGCTTCGATATGATATATATAGAAGCCCACACAGTTCAACCCGTACCAAAAGTTATGAGTTTTTCAAAGTTCACTGTCCAACCGACCTTACAACCTCACCAAACGATACGTTTTGAATCCGGCTACTTTAATACAACCCATGGCTACAAAAATTTAACAACGACCATTTTAATACTAACCTTTACAAACCATTATGAATTTAAATTTTTTTTGAATCCTTACATCATCTCCCCTGTGGGAACATTCGTCCTCGAATGAGCAAAACCACGGCTTGAGGACAACAATCAAACAAGAGATATTTTCATCAAACTTATAGCGAATCATGCATCATTTCAAAAGTCTTTCAAAACTCATCTCAAATCATCATTCAAATCATTTTCGTGCTCATGTATGCATGCAATGTCATGAAACTCAAGAATTTAACGAATTAGGACCATACAAGGATAGAACCTAGTACCTTAGGTTTGAGTAGATTGGAAGAGATAGGGATATCGCTCCATCATGTCGAACTCTGCTTCTCACAATGCACTCTCCACGTCTTGATTCCTCCAAAGTACCTTCACCGAAGCTACATCCTTGTTGCGAAGCCGCTACACTTGTTTGTCCAAAATTACAACTGGCACCTCTTCGTAGGTCAAATTTTCCTCAACCGTCACACCCTCCAAAGGTGTAATGGCGTTAGGATCACCAACCAAATTCCTCTACATAGACACGTGGAATGCCGAATCAATGGAGCTCATGTGCAAAGGCAAGTCCAACCTATAAGCCACATTGCCAACCCATTCCACAATCTCATAAGGTTCTACGTACTGGGGACCCAACTTGCCCTTCTTGCCAAAACACATGATGCCATTCATGGGGGACACTTTCACATACACCCAATCACCAACATGAAATTCGAGATCTCTCTTCCTAACATCCGAATATGACTTTTGGCGACTTTGAGCCTTCGTCAGTGTTTCTCTAATCAACTTCACCTTTTCAATGGCCTCAACAACCAAATCCGGGACTAACAAGGCCGCCTCACCTATTTCAAACCAACCAACCAGAGACCTACATCTCCTACCATACAAATATTCAAACGGTGCCATACAAATGCTAACATGGAAACTATTGTTATAGGCAAATTCTATAAGCGGTAGATGATCATCCCAATTTCCTTAAAATTCCAATACAAAAGCCCTTAACATGTCCTCAAAGGTTTGAATTGTTCTTTCGGCTTGTCCATCGGTTTGGGGATGAAATGCTGTGCTCAACTTGATCTTAGTCCCAAGTCCCTTTTGAAAAGATTTCCAAAAATGAGTAGTAAATTGAGTACCACGATCCGATAAGATAGACCTTGGCACACCATGCAATCTCACCAACTCCCGAATGTACACCTTAGCACACTCCTTGGCACTATAGGTAGTCTTAACTGATAAGAAGTGAGCCAACTTGGTCATTCTATCAACCACCACCCATATAGAATCAAATTGCCTCTGAGTACGGGGCAACCCAACCACAAAGTCCATGTTCATATTTTCCCACTTCCAAGTGGGGATTTCAATGTCTTGGGTTAAACCACCGGGCCTTTGATATTCCACTTCTACTTGTTGGCAATTAGGACATTCCAACACAAACTTGGTTATATCCTTCTTCATACCATGCCACCAATACAACTATCTCAAATCTCGGTGCATCTTGGCAGATCCCAGACGAATAGAATATTGAGAATTATAAGCCTCTTTAATGATAATCTCCCTTAAGCCATCAACATCCGGAACACACAAACGGTTTTGGTCCCATAGTATACCATCTCCCCCTTGGGATAAAACCTTAATATTTCCATCGGTAACAAACTTCTTCAACTCTACCAAGGAAGGATCTAAGTCTTGTTTCTTCTTAACATCAACCACTAAGGAAGACTCGGACCCACCTTGAACAAGAATTCCACCATTGTCAGATCCGGCGAACCTTGCACCCAACCTAGCCAAACGGTGCACATCTTACATTAACTACTTTTACCCCTCTTCCACATAGGTCACACTTCGCATAGAGAGTCTACTAAGGGCATCCGCCTCAACATTAGCTTTGCCAGGGTGATAAAGGACACTCATATCATAGTCCTTGAGAAGTTCCAACCACCCCCTATTCCTCACATTAAGGTCTCTTTGGGAGAAAAGATATTTCAAGCTCTTGTGATCGGTGAAGACATTCACATGAACCCCATAGAAGTAATGTCACCAAATTTTAAAAGCAAACACCACGGTCGCTAACTCAAGATCATGGGTTGGATAATTTTTCTCACGTACCTTTAATTGTCGGGATGCATAAGATATCACCTTACCATGTTGCATAAGCACACAAACCAAATCAATACGCGACGCATCACAATAAACCACAAACCCATCTAACCCATTAGGCAAAGTCAAAATCAGAGTCGATGTAAGTCGATCCTTCAAAATTTGGAAACTTTTCTCACATTCATTTGACCACACAAACATAGCCTTCTTTTGGGTCAACTTGGTCAACGGAGATGCTACAGAGGAAAACTCTTCAACAAACCTTCTATAATAATCGGCTAAATGAAGAAAACTTCAAATATCCAAAGGAGTCAATGGTCTAGGCCAATCCTTCACCGCTTTAGTTTTTTTAGGATAAACCTTAATGCCATCACTATATACCACATGACCAAGGAAGGCAACTTCTCCCAACAAAAATTCACATTTGCTAAACTAGGCGTACAATTGCTTCTCTCTCAAAGTTTGAAGAACCAATCTCAAATGATCCATTTTCTCTCACTCACTATGGGAGTAAAATCAAGATATCATCAATGAAGACTACCATAAAATTATCAAGGAACATTTTGAACACCCGATTCATAAGATCCATAAATACCGCCGGAGCATTGGTCAACCCAAACGACATCACCACAAATTGAAAGTGACCATAACAAGTCCAAAAGGCTGTCTTGGGAATGTCACACTCCCTTACCTTTAATTAGTGATAACTCGAACAAAGATTTATTTAGAAAAGTGAGTAGCTCTATGAAGTTTGTGAAATAAATCATCAATTCTAGGAAATTGGTACCTATTCTTAACGGTCATCTTATTCAATTGTTGGTAGTTAATACACATTCGAAGAGACACATCCTTCATACTCACAAAAAATACTGGAGCACCCCAAGGTGAGACACTCGGCCTAATATACCCTTTTTCTAAAAAATCTTTCAATTCTTTAAACTCCGTTGGAGCCATATGATAAGGGGGAATAGAAATAGGTTGAGTATCTGGGAGGAGATCTATGCCAAAATCTGTTTCTCTATCAGGAGAAATATTGTGCAAGTCCTCGAAAAACACATCGGGAAACTCATTATTCACCAGATCCAATTAAATATTACGTAAATCACCCTCCACATCTCTAACCCGCACAATATGATAAATTCACCCCTTACAAATCATCTTCCGGGCTTTAAGGTAGGAAATTGTAACAACCCGAAAATTTTCAAAAAATCCTTATGGTTGGTACTGTATGATGTTATACTAGTCATGGTTGAGGTTTTGTAGCCACGGGTTGAGTTTAAGTGGCCGAACGCAAAATGGGCTAGTTGGTGGCCTAGAGGGACAATTTTGGCAGTGTACTTCAAACGGTCACAACTTTTGATGTGGGATGAACCGTGTTTGATACTATATAGCAAATTGAATATCTTTGAAATATCTTTGTAAAGCAATAGGTTTCACTCAATTCCAAGTACGGATGAGGAAGGTATGGCCAAAAGAGTAGGACTGCCTGAAATTTGGAAGACATTGGAGATAGGCCCTGGAAATGGCCACAGGCAAGGGAGAAGGTCCGTGAAACTTTTAGCGGTCCATGTGGGGTTCTTTCAAGTGGTACAAAGAGCATGGGGTGGCCATGACCAACCCCAAAAACTATGTTAGGGTCCACAGACCACCCCACTGTCCGTGAGACCTCAAACGGACCGTTAGGTGGTCTGTCAAGTTGGGCAGAGGCTTGGCAAGGTTGTGGGCTGACAATTTGACTAAGTAAAGTCTGAAGGAGAAGTTAGACAAACCGTTAAAGCTTGAATGGGCCATTTGGCCTTCCGTCTGGCCCTGAGTTCATTGATTTTTCCGCCTCATTAAAGGTTAAGTTGTAATTTGGTTGATCATTAGGCCCTTTTTAGACTTCCTAAGGTCCCATAAACCCCTAAATCAATCCACTAACCCTCAGTATTCCATTCCAAGTCTCCTATACTCTCCTTAGAAATTCTAAAATCCTCTTAGACTCCATTGAAGAAAGCTTGTAGAATTTGGGGAAAGAGACCTTGACTAAGTTTGAATTTGCTTATTGTTGGTGAAATTAAGGTATGTGGGACATGATTCAAGGATCGTCTTTCATCCTTGAAGACCCAAGAACCCTAGCCCTTTAAATTTGACTTTAAGCTTTCAATTAAGTTATGGGTTCTTCCTATATTGTTGTAGATTAATGTTGGGACTTGAGTGTTGTAGTTATTAGGTGATTTAAAAATGATTTTGATCTTGAATTCATGGATGATAATAGAAACACTTATTGATCAACTTGCATGTCCCCTTTCATGATTTAATTCAGCATGGGTAACTTGTATTATGGCTTATTCAGGGATTTCTACATGATTTATGACGAAATGTCTTTCAAATTATAAAATAAAGTCTTGATTCCATTACCCATGTTCTTCTATCTTATTCATGGCATTTGCATGGTTATTTTTATGATGAAACTCTTGTTCCTATAAAACCCATGTATTGGAAACTCTTTGTCCCTATTGGACCCATGATGAAACTCTTGAAACTCATGATTTGAAACTATTTTTCCTTTGAAACCCATGATTTTATAACACTTGGCATGTGATCACATATCCCTTTGAAATGTTTTAAATGTTAACCTTTCCAAAATGGGTATGGTTTCCCGTAAGGAAGGTGGTTTTGGTAAATGTTTTGAATGTGAACCTTTCTGAAATGGGTATATTTTCCCGTAAGGAAAGAGGCTTGGCTCTTTGAGAATATTGGGTTCTTGCACCATATTGACATGTCTTGATTTCTTGCTATGACATGCCCATGTATATGGAGCTACTCTTTGTATGAAGCATGACATAAAGGTTGATTTGGTTTCTAAGCCCATGATGCATGATGTGAAGTTTAAGTGTCAAGTTCCCGTTTCTAAGCATGCATG
>JBCEWC010018804.1:0-11772 GCA_038996855.1 Solanum aculeatissimum
AATCACCAAAAATTAAAACATGAAATTGAGGATACACTATTTTGGAGGGAGTTTGAAAAAGAATTTGAAATCAGTAATTTGTGAAAATAATGATTTCTTGAGCGATTGTTGGAGATAAATTAGGAGATGTTTATGGAAAAAGAATCTGATTTTTTGTATAGAAGGAGAGAGAAAGTAATATTGGAAGATGAAGAGGTTTATACAAAAAAGTCAGAACTCATTACTCAGCCCGTTTTAATCCAAATAAATTCCGATTAAGTTAAATCTTGATCCGTTTATTATATTGACCCATTATAATTCACTCAAATTTAACCCAATCGATAAATTGCGTACCATGTACAGCCAATGTTTTAGTGAAAGGTGATAAAATTAGTATTAAGTTTGGAGTGGTCATTAACTGGTTCATTTATTGGACTCAACCATTACCAAAAAATAAAAAAGGAGGCTCAACTAATACTCTGAAAAGATGCCGCCACTTTCAGTTTGTTCCTAGTATTTGTTTTTACACATTTACTTTGTTGTTGGTGACGGTGGGTTTGTGGGGGCGGAGTTGGTGGGAGAGTGGCCTTAAAAGTCCAAAATCAAAGAGGCAAAACCATGTGGAATTTGCCAATTCTACGAAATGGGGACCCAAAAAAGTGAATTGGTGTTGGACTAATTATGTCCAAAAACAAGAGAGGATTTTATTTTCTGTATCTATAAACTGTTTCGGTGGCTGAGGTATGTGGATGGAAGCTTCACAGGCCCAACTTACAATTATCACTCCAATGATTATCAAATCACATATACAATCTCTTTGATTCAATTTTCTTTTATGTTTATGGGACCAAAAGGGGAACCCCTAAATCTATATTGCAATAACTTAATTAAAAGAATAAAGTTGATTAGGAAAAATTAAATATTATGCAAGTTAAAAAAGAAGAAGCTGGAAGCTACTGATCATGTAGTGTCTTTAGGCCCAAGCAATTATATATGGTGCATGAGTTATTTCAGGAAAAGTACTCTATAACTAATGAGGTGATCTATAATTTCAGATATGTCTAAAACTTATGTTAGATTATACATTTTATAAAAATTAAAAACTTTTTAAAACATTACACACGTATAGCAAAGAGGGAATTAATATTTTTTAATAAAGATAACTCTGTATTTTGGAAGATTTAAATTCAAATTTTCTAATTAAAGATGAAAATGCTTATTACTCCACCATAACCTTGATAATCAGAAGAAATTATATCGTTATATCAATTCTTTTCTACTTTTTTAGTCCGTCCAAGTATGTTAACACTTTTTTTCATATCATAGAACACTTAAATGTTCGTTTTCACTTTGACAAAAAATTCTAACAAAGAGTTGGCATGATATTTCTTACTTAATTTATATGTTAAACTTCAAATGAGGCTAACCTACTTAGGAGGGAAATAAAAAATAGTATTTCTTAAGCATGAAGGAGGAGGGAAAAGAGAAAAAACGAATCTCTTTTTAAGTGTGCACTAGGGAATGTGCTTCTCAAGCAAGAAGGACAAACTAGGACGAAAAGCAACTCTTTTTTTTTCCTTTTATATTCTTGAGAACTTTGAAACAATTCTACATAATATTTTAATTTTTAAATTGACCCAAGTCAACCCAACTGTTATACGTTTATTTTCGTGTTTACTAGTATTGGGAAAACCAAAATATATACATGAATTTGGTTTTCAGCTTGTTTTTTTATAAAAAAAAATTAAACTGAAATGTTGATTTGGATATTTATACTTTGATATAAAACTATTGATAGAGTATATGGCTAAGTCAAAGAAGACAATTATTGGAACATACGAAAAAGAGAAATTAGTAGAGAGAAAATAATAAGAAGGTATAATATTTTGCAAGGTGCAAGGAAATTGAAGTGAAATTAGAAAAATGGAAGAAAACAAGATAGTGTTTTGTTTTTTTGTGATGAAGGAAGGATTCAAACATACAAGAAAAGAACAGATCATTACATGTAAGTTGTTGTCGGGTTGTTGGTAGTATTACTCTCCACTCTCTTGCCTTCCTTCATTTCCACGTGTCTTTTGTTTCATCCTTCTCTGTATATCCTCCGCCTTGCCACGTCCCATCCATCTCTTCCCTATATTACCCTTCTCATATTCCCATAATTTCATTCTCCGCCCCCACGCAACATCCTTGTTCATTTCCCTTTTTCTAATTTATATACTTGGTTTGACTCTAAAGAAATTATTGTTCACTTTTATTTCTTATTATTTTCACTTTTTGAAATAATTAAAAATTATACTAAACTCTTTTTTTATATTAATATGATTAAAAATATATTTTAAAAAATTGATTAAAGTTCCTATAGTTTAACCTTAACAATTGAAATACTAACAAGTAAAAATAACAGAGAGAATAGTAAATAGTACGTACAATTACAATAACATAAATCGTGAATTTTTATAAGTATGATTCGAAGGATAAAGTGTATATAAACTTTATGATTGTATTTAAAAAATTAAAATATTAAAAAAACTTATGATGAACACACAATTACTAATAGGAGAAATAATGCAAAACTATAAAATAAAAGAAAGAATAAAAATAGCAACATAATAAACGAATAAAAATAGATATCGAAACTAGCATTAACTAACAAGAATAGGGCAAAAATATATCCTTAATAATCTAAAACTAGATGCTTTTTTAATCTTTATCTTTACCTTTCGTCATGCCTACTTTATTCCATCTCTATTAAACATTTTTCTACTTCACATGTTCAAAGTTGAAACCATGACAATGAGTTATACATCTTTGAAATATTGTAGAGTGGCCAATTTGCAGAAAAAGTAATGAAAAGGGAAAAAGCGTCATGATGATCATTGTATAGTGATAGTGTTCTTCAAATATCATTATCAAGATGCACAGGTTCCTTGTCGATATATGGGTTTGTAGTCATCTCAGTAAGAATTAAGAAGCTTCCTTTCATACTTGTACAGATAAGTCTTAATTTGCCTTATCAAAGCCCCTGCAGATACGTTATTCAAGAAATAGGTGGTCGTTGGATGTTACCCTCCCATTTTTAATTCTTCCTAAATTTTCCTCTCTATTTATTACTAACATCTCGTGATTCATCTACCTAGTGCATTGACCGTACACCCTTTACCTACATCTTCCACTCTTCTTTAGTTTGATATTCGTATTTAAATTTGAATTTGCACAAAATATTTTATATTAAAAACAAGACATATCTATATTCAAAATTTAAAATTTGTAATTTTTAATTTAAAAATAAAAAATTATTTACCACTTGAATAAATACATCTTGAATTGGACTTTTACCACTACTTTGATTAGTACCTCTACCACTTGAATCAATTTGGATGGAATACTAACAGTCCAAAGTCCAAGCATGTGAATTTAGGTTTCATTGACTGAAAATAAGGTAGTAAAAGAATTTAAATGTTTTTCTTACGTAAAATAAATTGTATAATCAAAATATTAAAATTTAGATAGTATGTAAAATTTATTCTAGTTTGACTTTCAATATTTGAAATTTACTAGTCAAACTAAAGTAAATTTGCGCAACGAATATTAGTATGTAAAGAGTAAAGACCAATTTTTTGGTATAACCTTTAATATCAGAAACACATTAACCTAACTAATTTAACTTTATATCAAATAAAACCAACAATAAGAAGTACTCTTTTATTGGAAATCTTTTCATTCCTATGGCTTAATTTGAGATATTTGTTTTATCCATCGTTTTACCATAATTTTTGGTATCCAAAGACAAAAGTTGAAAGCCGGTCTTTAATTTCTACCTATTTCAGTCCATATTATTCCCTCTGTCCCATATTATATGAACACTTTTTATTTTACACGATTATTAAGAAATTATTAATGCACTAGTGAATTTTACTATTTTATCTTTTATTTATATCAATGTACATTAAATTAAGTTAGAAAAAATCATTAATATACTAATTAATGGTGGGTAAAATCGGAAAAATTAATTAATTTTATCCTAATTTAGTAAGTGCTCATATAATATGGGACAAATATTTATAGAAAGATACTTATATAATATGAAACGGAGATAATATTAATTTAAAATTAATTGAATTAGGAAAATGAGCAAGGAAAATGAGACGAGCTCAAAAATCCAGAGTCCCAATTTGTGTAATTTCAAGGAGAAAAGGGGGGTAAAATTGGAAGGTTCAGTACTTTTCTTTTACAACCTGTCACCCATAAGTGTACAGGTTGGCAATGCAGTGCCCTATGCTACTATGATGCCAAATAACAAACTCCTAAAATCAAAATTCAAAAGTCACCTCTTTATTTTCCCCTTTTACCAATCCCCCTTTTCTATTTTTCATTTTTTTTTTAATTTGTCACACTTTTTTTAAAGGTTAAATGAGATAAATTTTGATTAATATTTTAAAAATATATTTTTATTTTAAAATATTAAATTAATATAATTTAATTTAATTTTAAAAATTAATCAAATTTTGAAAAGCGCGGTGTGGGGGCGAAATGAGAGAGTAATAAAAATATTGACGTGGCTTCCTGGTTCATTACTCGAGAGTACAATTTCATTATCACCTCTTATTTATACCCTCCCATTCTCACATTCTTCTCTCCGTTCAGTCTGCTTCCCTCTCCACTGGGTCTAAATCGGATCTACCAAAAATGGGTATTTGCAGTTCAAGTGAATCTACATCTATTGCTACAGCAAAATTGATACTACAAGATGGAAGATTACAAGAGTTTCCCTATCCAGTAAAGGCTTCCTACCTGTTACAGAAAGATCCGTCGATATTCATATGTAATTCCGATGAAATGGATTTCGGAGATGTAGTTTCCGCCATAAGTGCCGACGAAGAGCTTCAACCGGGTCAACTTTATTTTGCTCTGCCGTTAAGCAATCTGAAACGTAGGCTTAAGGCGGAGGAAATGGCAGCATTAGCCGTGAAGGCTAGTTCTGCATTGAACAATTGTGGCGGTGAGAAATACGGTTGTCGCCGTAAAAGTTCAGATTTCTTAGTAGAAAAAAAGGGGAAAGGTGGAGATGATAACGGTTCCGCCGCGGCTGCGGAATTGAGAAGAGCGAGGAGTACTGGTGGTAGTGGGAGGAGAGGGAAGTTTGCGGCGAGGTTAACTGCTATACCTGAGTAGAGTTAAATTTGGGGGAAATCAAACTGTTCATTTTATTTTTTTTCCATTTCTGTGAATACAGTAGGAAAAAATTAGTTGAGGTTAATATTCAAGATCTGCACTCTGATTAGTGAGTAGTTCAAAATTTGGCGTATATTTTTTTAAATTTTTTTAGAATAATGTCTAGTTGTCATCAGTTAATATGGGGTTGTATCACAATTTTACCTCTAGCTCGATGAATTTGATTGATAAGCAAACATTGGAGTAAAAAAAGAGATGTCTATAAATTTACATGATTTATTATCGTCAATCCCTACAGCTTCAATATACTTTTTACCCATACAAGTTGCATTTTGGAAAGTTGTAACTATCCAGACATGAATCGTGTAACTCTAATATAACGAGATCTTAAATCAACTCTGAAGAAAAAATTGCTCATCAAGAAAGATCTTGTTGACAATGATAAATCAAACAGGGCTAAGGTTAGATGTAGCACATGAATTCTAGACAACACAGATATTATAATATAAACATATAGTCAATAATTAACTAACAAGGTATAAATTTGAATGTTTTGAACCATGAAACTAATCTAATATTATGTTGTCAAGGGACAGTTCAATGATTAAAATAGAAACTTAACTATTTGAATCGCAAGTCATGAACTAGCTAGCTCACTCCAGTACTCTTGTTCCCTATTCTTAAGTCTCAACTATTGATGAAGGAATTAAAAAAACTAATCTATATGAATGGAATGAATTATTGCAACAATTGTGGGGTCAAATTAAAAAAAAAAAATTGTATCAAATGGTACATTTTCAGATATGGTCGTCGAAAAAGTAATTTTTACTTTCTCCAACTATCTTGTTAAAATAATAGGAGAAAACCGATTAACAACGCTCTGTGAAAAGAATAAGTTGCCTTAGCTCCCTGGCTAATCTTAACTTTCTTACAGCTGGAACCATGTCGAAGTCATTATCTACATTTAATATTTGTTTTATTCCTTTCAAAATCATCATAAACTAGTAATTTAATTTTAAGTGAGTAAGCAACAAACAATGCGACAATGCATGACTTTTCACCCACACAAGTTGCATTTTGGAAAATTTTGACTTTTAAGTACGCAACCAACTAATGAATTACTCACCACCTGTATTTTGATTTTTTTTTTTTAAAGTGAAACAAGTTGCAAAATGGTAGAGTAACTAATTAATTGTATAGTATATAGGTTAGAAATTTAATTAACGAAATGTGATTGATTAATTAGGGTGGACCAATTTCTGTTGATATCCTTTAACTCTATTTATTATTACATCACCATCATATCTTTGGAGAAAAAAAGGGCAAGGCCAGCTAGGAGAATCAGATGCTTCACGTATTTCAAGTAGATGGATTATTAAGTACAATGAGGATTTTGTTTTTCACTATGCAATTTTACTCAAGTCTAGGGTAAAGCACTTGTAAAATTTCATGGCACGTTTTTTATGCCATATATATAAGTGGCCCATAAAAATGAAGAACGGGGCAGTTAGTTCAATCCACCACAATTGGTGCAATAGTGTACTTTGGGACGAACACAACATGTGAATCTCACAATACATAACATTTTAGTAGATCTACATTTTGTTGCTCTAAATCTTACGAGTCATTTGGTATGAGATATAAGGTATAATAATCTCAGGGTAAAATTGGATAAGTTATCCCATATTCATAGTGGAATAACTTATTCATGATTAGTTAATTTCAAAATAATTTACTTTCAACCAAATGACCTCTTGTTGTTTAAACTAAATGTTTATAATATGATTGATGTTATAAAAAGTATGTAGATGATTCTAGAAGCCATGTATAGATAGAGTTTGAGTGGAAAACAAGATAAGTGAATATTATTTCTGCACATGTTATTGAAGTTTATGCATGGCCATTTTCGGCTCTCAGTAACCCAAGATTGTACTCATGAGAAGTAACTATAAGGATGCTAATTAATTGATTGGAATGAGTCTGAAGTGATACCATGTAGAGAACTTGAACACCAATCGAGTTTGATTAATTCATATACAGGCAATTTTTAACATGAAAAATATAAGCTAAGGCATATATATATAAATATTTGTTGAATAAAGTTATTGGGTCATCAGGTTCATTTATAAAAGTGTTTATTAATTCGTTAGTTCTTAGTTTATTCTTTTCCGACAATCTCTAATGTATAAATACATCATTATACATTTTTTAAAATTTTATATTTTTTAAGAGATAAATTACACGAGTTGCAAAATTATATTTATGTTTTTACAAAGGATAACATTGAAAAGTATTGTTTAAATTATGATATCAAATATTTTTTTTAATATGTGTGTATTGTCTTACAAATTAAGTCAATATGCGACAAAGAAAATAATATTTTCAGTTAATTAAATACTATAAAAATATTCTCTCTGTCTCATTTTAATTGAATCTATGAGGGAATGCACACGTATTAAGAAAACCATTCAAAGACAAAATTTACACCGTACTTTCCATTATTACCCTTTGTAAAATTATAAATATGTAGTGTAATTATCTCCTAGTAAATATAAAAGTTTAATAAATGAAAAGACAAATATGAAAAAAGTTTCAAACCTTCACCTTTAAATTTTAAACAATTCAAATATTTTGAATATTCAAAAAAATCTTAAAAATTTAATTAATTTAAAGCGAAAGGGAGTACTTAACGGATTAAAAACTCGTCGGCATACTTAGATTAACTAATGCTCCCTCTCTTCGGCTTCAATTGTAAAATATTTTCTAATTTAAGTTTTATTTTTACTTATCATTTTTGACTAATCAAGACAGGATAAAAAAATTCTTATTATATTCTCAATTTATCATCATTAAATTAATATCTTAAAAAATATAATAATAATTTATTATATTAATAATAATTATTTAATTTTTTAATAAATATATCAAATTAAAATTTGACAACTAAATCTAAGTGGAGAGAGCAATATACAAACTTACAAACCAAGAACAGTAGGGTAGTGTTACGGTGTCCGATAGTGCAACTTGTACTTATTTATTACTATCTCCGTCTCATATTATATGAACATATTTTTATAAATATTTGTCTCAAATTATATGAGTACTTATTAAATTAGAATATAATTAATTATTTTTTCTCATTTTACCCACCATTAATTAGTGTATTAATAATTTTTTCTAACTTAATTTAATGTACATTAATATAAATGAAGGGTAAAATGGTAAAGTCTACTAGTTTATTAATAATTTTTAATAACTGTGTAAAATAAAAAGTGTTCATATAATATGAGACAAAAATAGTAATTTAATTTAATGGGAAGGCAATTGATTGTGCAAAAAATGTTTGGACCGTCGTAAAGAAAGAATAATAATAAAGTTGATATATCTTTGAGCCTTTGATGGAATCGATGAATAATGTTTATAGCGCTTATAGCCAAAATATATATACTTTCATCAAATACAGATATATATAACATCTCTTCGAAGTTGGTAACCAATCATAATGTCACGCAAATCGTAAAATCTTGTCAAATAAGTTTTATGTCTTAATTTATATTATTTATTTTTTGATATATTTAATAATAGTTTAATTTTTAAATATAAATTTTGCGTACCTTTAATAAAATAACTTATAGTTATATTAATATCAATAACTTATTTTAGATCATAATCTTTAAAAAAAAAAAATTTAAATTTTACGTCAAGTCAAATTATATCACATAAATTAAAACAAAAAGAATAATAAAGACGCTAAATCAATCAATAAGAAAGGCCGGCCCTTTGCTATGTACCACTTGAAATATGAGTAATTAAATTGAAATGGAGATAAAGGAGATTGCAATTTCTTTGGTTGGGTCCCAAGATTAAGGATCAAACATCCTTTTCATTTGCCAGATTAATTTCACCTTGTTTCTTCCTAAGTTGTAATAGTAACAGTATTCTTCATGTCTTGTCGTATTTTTTGTTTTTTCTTTTAACGTAAATTAAATCAGTTCAATGGTTGCTATTATTGAATTATGAAATGGCCATGTGAAGATTTAAATCAGAGTATGTTTTGCCAAATTGTTGAGACTTAATTGCCATGATGTGCCTGTTAGCTTCAACAAAGTATATGGGGTATAATACAAGGTGGTCCTTCCTTATCCCACACCTAAAACAGCATTTCTTTAAAAACCTCAACCAATTGTGATTTCTATGTCATATTGGTTGGGCATGTTTGTAAATTGAAACATCTAGATATGTGTAGAGCCACTCCAGCCTTTGCATACATAAAGGACTATTAACTATGTTTAATATTAGCGTTAAAATTTATAAGTTTGAATCAAAATTATTAATTTCGATCGAGCCTCTGGCCAGCTTCTACATAATTGTTATTTGTGTACCTTCCATCCACTCGCAACATCACTTGTCATTTTCCGCTTATCTAAATCACCAACTTCATAATTTGCTATTAAATATTTTTTAGGTATGCTCACTTATTAAATATCCTCTTCGTCTATTTTTACTTGATCCCTATACTATTTTAGGATGTTCAACAATACTTGTCCACTTTATAAAATCAAGAGATAATTTTACACTTGGTTCCTAATTTACCCTTGTCATTAATTATGGTCATTTCCCTATTACATTTTTCAAGACATTGTATTAATTATATTCAAAGGGTAATTTGGTAAAATCACCCCTATCATTTACTGTTTCTTAATCTCTATGTCAAGTCAATAGGGACCAAGTAAAGATGAACGGAGAGAGTATTTAATTAATGGTCTTGTCCAATTACTGGTTAATTTTGAGTAGTTCAATACTTATACGGACCGTTTGTTTTACAGAAATTAGACAAGAAATGGTGATGTTATATGAAATAATAATGTAGAAATTAGCTAGCAATACAAATAGGGACCTTTAATTGGTTTCATATATAAAGCATGATGATACCAGCATAAAGTCTAGCAATAATAAGACACTGTTTGATTTCGATTACATTCATATAGTAATTCGTAAGGGTTAAAAATATATCTAAATTATTTTAATTTTTTGAATTTCATATTTGAACTATCACTTAATGATTAACAAAATATACGTAGATGCTAACTCTGAATACGAATAGTAATACATAGAGTATTATAATTAAATTAACCAAAATAGCCTCATTTGTTGCCAACAAGAACGGCAACAACATGCACAGTGAAATCCCACAAAGCGAGGTCTAGGAATGGGCATTAGTTCTAGTAAATTTTGATTCGGTTCTTCAATTTTGAAAAAGTGTGCACCAAATATTGAACTGAATTAGTTAGATTTCGTTCGGTGTTTTTAAAATAATTTTTTGTTGTGAATGAAAATTATAATGAGGACAAAATCAAAGTATAGACACTTAAAAACTTAAAATCATGTTAAGTGATGATGTGTCTCCTGTGGAACATTTATTGTGCTTGAAAAATCATATTTATCTTTGCCAAGAACTTGTGTCTCCAACTACTGGTTGAGGAAAATAATCACGAAGACGAATTACTTTACATAACATACATTGGCAAAAATATATTTGGATTCCTCTATAAAAATAATATTTCAAGTTAATTATATAAATTGCAAATTTGTTTGTGCTTAGATTATTTCCATGGATGGTTTAATTGCTAGTTGACTTTTGCTTTTTTGGTTAAGAATATGTCTATATATAAAAAAAAAACAATAAAAAAAATTAGTCTAATATATGAATAACTTTTTCAATTTTTTTTAATAAAAGTTCAGTTATTCGATGCACCAAAGTTTCAAAACTTCTATATCAAAGAATCGAAATAAAAGAACCAAATTAGTTCGATTCAATTTTTCAGTATTTATGTTTACCCCTAGTGAGGTCTTAGAAAATCATCGAAATAAAAATATTATTTGCGAAAATAAAATTTTCAAAATAAAAATTATAATCAATTCGCCAATCTAGATCGAAAACCAAAGAAATATAGCTACAGAATGAATTATTTAATGACCTTAGAATACTAATAATAGCCTGGAAGATGTTGCAGTTTTGCAGGGTGAGACGGCAAAGCAACTTCGGCCGCTGAAAATAAAGGCCCCTGGATTTTGGAATGAATAGGTTTATACCAAAATCACACATTTCACATACCCGTCACATACAATTTAAAAACATATACATTGGACATTGATTTCTTCACAAACAGTTAAAATAAGATTATTTCGATTAGAATAAATATTCACATGATTTTAATTATGATTAGATATTTGTATAATTTTCAGTTACGATTATATGTTGTATGTGCACGAATACAGTGTATTTTGCTACGTATTAAAACTAAAATGTTGCTCTATCTTGATGACGGAAAATCTCGCTGTATATTATGAAATTTTCCCGAAGGATCCACTGCCTAATGGGCTTTAAAAGTAAATGGTCCGTTGTAAAGAGAAGGCTCCGCTTTGATTTAATTTGGAAATTTTACCAAAATATACAATATCTTACGATAATTTCAAATATTTCCTACCAAATTAAAAAATTATCAAAATCCCTTAGTGTTATTTTTCGCTCCCACGCCGATATACTTCTTAACTTACACCACTATCCCATTTTTCTCTCCTAAATTCAAGGCGTGAATCCAACTTCTCTCCAATCTACAG
>JBCEWC010018805.1:0-11772 GCA_038996855.1 Solanum aculeatissimum
ATCCTGACAGGCCTGTTGCTTGGGTAAAAGGATTAAGTCCTTCCATACAGCCACTAAATAAAATAGAATACTTGTCTATTTCGGTTTGAATATTTTACTGACCGCGCGGATTACTGCCAGTCTTTAAGATTAAGGATATTATTTGATCAGGTCTGGATAGTAGCAGGCGGACTACCGCTAGCTACCACCCAATCCTGGGCATCCATAGAACTGAATTTAAAATAAAAAATTTCAGGAGGTCTCTGAATATGAGGGATTTAAAAATAATAAAAAAGTATCTTTTAATTTTAACATTTTAATTTTTATATGCTTTATTTAATTCTTTTAACTTATTTTGATATTCATTAGAAATTAACTTAGTTTAAATATAAAGCATTTGGAATTAAATTTGAAATCAAATAAATAGGAAAGACAATATCTATTGGGGTCGTGCTGGTGCAGGCTCCAGTGCCTAGTTTAACTTTAATACTCCTCATTTATTCTTTTGTAATGTTTTATATCACACAAACGGTCAAGGAGTATTTAAAAAATCTTTCTTCTTTTCTTACACTTTATGCCAAATCAAACGATGTCACATAAATTAGAATGAAAAATGTAATATTTAAGATGTATTAGATTTTTTATAAAGATACAAATCTAACAACCTTTTAACTCTAACTCTTTTATTTTATAGAGTTGCCTGCTTTGGAAGACTATGGTTGGTCAAGAGCAAGAGCAGACAACTCAAGCACGAAGGACGACGAAGAGCTGTCTGCTTTGGAAGGTTGTGGTTGGTCAAACTCACACTTATTTATTATTTTTACATTCTTATTCGTATAACTAAATTTGAATTTAAAATATGATATCTCATTTTACATGACTTAAAATAATTGATTGGGGCAAGATAGTAAAATCACAGTTGAAATAGTTGAAAAAATATCTCATTAGGGATAATATTGTAAAATTATAATCGAATCAGTTAAAGAAATATAATTAAGCAGTCGAAGCAGACAACTCAAGCAGGCAGGACGACAGAGAGCTATCTGCTTTGGAAGGTTGTGATTAGTCGGGAGCAGGAGCAGACAACTCAAGCAGGCAGGACGACGAAGAGTTGTCTACTTTGGAAGACTGTGGTTGGTCAGGAGCAGGAGCAGACAACTCAAGCACAAAGGACGACGAAGAGTTGCCTGCTTTGGAAGGTTGTGGTTGGTCAGATTCACACTTATTGATTCTTTTTACATTCTTATTTGTATAACTAAATTTGAATTTAAAATATGATATC
Organism: Solanum aculeatissimum; assembly: GCA_038996855.1. Taxonomy (NCBI): domain Eukaryota; kingdom Viridiplantae; phylum Streptophyta; class Magnoliopsida; order Solanales; family Solanaceae; genus Solanum; species Solanum aculeatissimum. Next base: position 1,262 of record JBCEWC010018805.1, read on the forward strand.
TCATTTTACATGACTTAAAATAATTGATCGGGGTGAGATAGTAAAATCACAGTTGAAACAGTTGAAAAAATGTCTCATCAAGGGTAATATTGTAAAATTATAGTCAAAGCAGTTAAAAAAATATAATTAAGCAACTGAAGCAGGAAACTCAAGTAGGCAGGACGACGGAGAGCTGCTTGCTTTAGAAGGTTGTGGTTGGTCAGAAGTAGGAGCAGACAGGACGACAAAGAGTTGCCTGCTTTGAAAGGTTCTAATTGGTCAGATAAAGGAGTAGAAACAGGCAGCTCAAGCAGGCAGAATAATGAAGAATTACCTGCTTTAGAAGGTAGTGGTTTGTCAAACCACCACTTATATATAGTGATGATATATTGAACATTTTCTAATTTGTCAAATATTTAATATGTATCCCCAACTTTTAAAGTTTTAACTTTCATCGTTTGTACAAATAACACAATTTTCGATTTCCTAGACATTGAAATTGGAAGTAGGCACATTACAGAACTTTCAACTCTAGAAACAGTTTATTAATCAAATTATTATTATTATTTTTTAAATTTAATTTGGGTCCAGTTGACCCGATTTTATTAATAAATAGGAGATGGGCTTAGAGCCCTACAAAAAAGTGGCCACAATACGACCCAAAATCCATTTAAAGAGAGAAAAGGTTGCCCTATATCTACCACTTTCCTAATCTGCTTCTTAGCACCTTTCCGCTTTGTCCGCCGTTCAATATGTCTCCTGGCAGTACAAATTCCTCCTTCTATCTGCTCTGTCTGTGGGTTTCGAACTATCTGCATCCCTTGTTGTTGCAGCTGTTCAGTTTCAGCTATCAAAAGATAAAGGACAACTGATACTAATGCTCCTCCGATTTGTTGTCTCATGCATCTTCTTCCTCTTTTCAGGTGTTGTCTCCGGTACAAGGGTATCCATCCGAAGCGCTGAAGAATCAAGGTCCATTCTGCAGTGTTATCCTTGTAAGTAGAATACTTTGGTCCTTGTTCCCCTCTTTTATCTTTTTTTTTCCTCTGAAGCCTTTCTCTTTTTAGAGTCAAGAGGAGAAATGGTGTTGCTCACGCGTTTAACTTGATGATCTGAAGACCCCATCGGTTCTCTGCTCTTCCTTTTGCTGGTGTTGATCTTTTTGAGGGCTGTTATATATAGGCTAGATTTAACTTTGCACCATTTCCATTTTATGGTTACTGTAAATATTCTTCTCTGTGCAAACTCCCTTCTATCTGCTAGCATTTGCCCTTTTGTTTTTGTTGTGGCTACACTTGTTGATTCTAATAGAAGGGATCTACTGCTTATCTATATTTAAAATTCTCCTGGCACTGCTTGGTAGGTGCTGAAAGGACCAAAATTGTTGTTTATTATCAGTAAGTACTGCCAAGTTAGCTAATTGATCTGCCAGTTGGTTTGCTTCCCTATAAGTGTGTATAATGTTGGTATTAATTTTCCCTAGTATCGCCCAGACATCTCCCACACAATGCACAATTTCCTAAAGAACCTGTCACTCCCTTCGCAATATGTTATAAAGGCTTAAGGAGTCAGTCTCCAAGATGATGTTTTGATACCTTTGTGAGCTGCAAAAATGTAAGGCCTTCCGGATAGCAATAACTTATGCTATTAAGCTGTTTGATTCCCCCAAACTTCCAGCTTCAGCATAGATTAAATCCCCCTTCCAATCCCTAATACAAAAATCATACGCACTGGGGCCAGGATTTCCTTTGCATGCACCATCAATGTTACATTTATACCACCCTATCTCTGGACCATTCCATCTTATTAATTGATATCTCAGCTTAGGCCTGTAATTCTGCATCAGATCATAAATTTGTACCCACTGTGCTGTATTTGTCTACAACTCTGGATATAAACATCCCATCATTTGTTGAATTGTTATTCAAACAATTATGTAGTACCCTTTCATAGTTTGTATCCTTTCCATGTTTGATTGAGTTTCTCCTCTTCCACAGCTCCCAAATGATAATGGCCGGGATAGCATAAAGAATATTTTCCCCTCAAGACTTCTACATACTGCCACCATTTTTTTTATTATATTCAACACGTGTATCCCATTCAAGTTAAAACCTGCACAGGTAACAAAATGCTTCCATAGTTTTTGAGCTATGGGACCTGTTAGAAATAAATGATTTACAGTTTCCTCCACTCTCATGTCACAACATCCATATTTAGAGACTATTGCAATCCCCATATTCTTCAAAACATCATCAGTAGGAATCTTCCTATACAACACCCTCCACGGGAAGAAAGAGATTTTATGAGGCAACCATTCAGACCAAAGTTTACCATGCCAATCTACTTAACTCTTCTTCTCCTGATAATATGGTATGCTGATTTCACTGTAAATATTCCATGAGGGGATCCTGTCCACCAGGCTCTATCATTAGGCTCATCAGTCCTTGGAGGTATGTCAGATTTGATATAATCTGACATTTCTGTTGTTAACATTATGTCAAGAAAATCCTCCCTCCACTTACTGTTGTCAATAAATGTTCTGACCTCCACTTCCTCTTCTATGGCCACTTCTGCTTTCGTATAATATAGTGCACCCATCTTGGTCCAGTTATCATACCAAAAGCTTGACACCCCTGCTTTGATTTGCCACCAAATATATGGTTTTACCTCATATCTAACCTTTAGCATACTTCTCCAGGTGTGTGAAGCTCCTATCCCAGCTGCCAATAGGGGATGAAATTTTTTACAATATTTATTTCCCATATACGCCCCCCATAGAGATCCAATACTTGTTCTAACGTTCCACCAGAGTTTGGCCATTAAAGCTTTGTTAATATCCAATAAAGATCTAACTTCAAGTCTCCTTCCTCCATTGGAAAACACATATTTTCCCAGGATGTCCAGTGTTTTCTTCTATCTGCATTATTGTTACCCCAAAAAAATTTGACAAATATTTGATGTAATTTCCTCATCACTGATTTGGTAGGATTCATTGCAGACAATAAATATATGGGCATGGATTGCAAGACATGTCTTATTAGAATCAATCTCCCTCCAAAAGAAAGAAATTTATTCTGCCAACATAAGATCCTTCTCAACACTTTTCTGATGATGTCTTCAAAATAAGAGTTCCTCGTTCTTCCATAATACACAGAGCACCCCAAGTATATTATGGAAAAATCACCTTGCTTTATCCCTGTCAATTTGCTGATCCTAATAGAGTAAATTAATGGGGTATTTTCATGCAAGTAAAAAACACTCTTTGCTTTGTTGATGAGCTGTCTTGATACCTCCTCATAATCCTTAAGAATAGTCATCATTTTGATAATTGATTTCCTATCTCCTGAACAAAATAGTATGGTGTCGTCTGCATAGGAGAGGTGATTAATTTTAGGGCTCCATTTTGGGAGCCCAAATCCTATAAAGCCATCATCACAATGCAAATTGTTTAATCCCCTTGATAACACTTCCGCCGTAATGACAAACAAAGTAGGTGATAGCGGATCTCCTTGATTTAGTCCTCTGGTAGACTGAAAAAATTGTACGATTGACCATTAACCAACACAGAGTACCAATTATTTGAAACGAACCTCCAAACCCTATCAATAATGATCTCGAAGAACCCAAATTGCCTAAATACTTTAGTAAGAAAAATCCAAGAAACACGATCATATGCCTTTGCCATGTTAAGTTTCACTACTATATTAACGTGTGCCTTCCTTTTATTTATATCTCTTATGATCTCTTGTGCTAAGAGAACATTTTCAATGATGTTCCTTCCTTTCACAAAACCCGATTGGTTATTAGAAATTATCTTAGGAAGAAATTCAACTATTCTTTCATGTAACACTCTTGAGATGATTTTATTGATAAAAGATCTTAAACTGATCGGCCTTAACTCTGCAAAAGATTTGGGGCATTCCTTTTTGGGAATCAGAACTAAATTTGTGTGTGTTACAAACCTAGGGAGCTCTACTCCACAGAAGAAGGCTCTCACAACATTTGTTAGATCTTTCGCCACGATGTCCTAACATGTTTGGAAAAACATACCAGTAAAACCATCTGGTCCAGCCACACTATTCTCGTTCAGATCAAATACTGCCTTCTTCACCTCCGAAATGTCCAGTATCCTCTCCATCCTGTTATTGTCCTCTTCACTAATTAATCTTGGGATGTGTTTTAGCATGGAAAAATTGTGTTGATGGTTATCCTGTTGGAATATATTCTTATAATAGTTAATTGTTGCCTCACCGATCTCTGGAGCTGTATGTAACGTGTCCCCTTGTTCTGTAGTAATTTCATGTAACTGTAATTTTCGTCTCTTCCCCTAAACATAGGAATGGAAAAAATTTGTGTTCCTATCCCCTTGTACAAATCACTTCATTCTAGCCTTTTGTTTCCAATATTCTTCTTCTATTTTAAGTGACTTCTTCAATTCAGCTTCTGTCCTTTTAAATTCAGCTCTGTTTCGTGGGGATGAATCTATCTCCAAATTAGTTTCTTTCACTTTAATAATGTCTTCCAGTGTGACCCTCTGTATAAAGATATTACCATAAGTTTCCTTGCTCCATAGAGTTAAAGCCCTCTTGACTTTTTTAATTTAGCATTTAATATCAAGAATGGGTCTCCACTAAAGTCAACACTCCAATATTGCCAAACTGTCTCTAGGAATGTACAATGGTTGCACCAGAAATTAAGAAATCTAAATGGTTTCACTATCTGCATCACCTCAGTATTACAAAGCACCTGTACAGGGGCATGATCTGATCCTTGGCGAACTAGATGTTAGGCCTCCATCACTGGACCTTCCTCACTAAGAACAGAGTTGATAAAGACTCTATCCAGTCTTTCAAATATACTGTCCTCGTTAATCCTTCCATTCCATCAGGTATACTTACTACCAGTAAACCTTACTTCCCTTAGATCACAAGTAGAAATACATTGGGCAAAATCCATAGCTTCCATTTGAGAGAAACCTGTACCACCCAGTTTCTTGTCCTAATTTAGTATGATATTGAAATCACCCCCAACCATCCAAGGGCAGTTCTTTGGGTCAAATCCTTCCAATTCATCCCATAAATTCAATCTGCCCAAAGCAGTGCATCTTGCATAAACAACTGTTAAAAAGAAAGATTTCAACCCTATGGTATATTTCATTGTAATCTGTTGTATAGAATCCATGATAACATCTCCACTCCAGTCATTGTTCTAGAATATCCAGATTTTTCTAGAGCAATTAGCCACCGCATTATCAAAACCTAGTCTGTTTCTGTAATGAACAAGCTTAGACGGATCCTGGAAAGGTTCCATCAAAGCTATAAAAGAGTATTGGTTTCTTCTGTTAAGGTCAGTTAGCCTACCAAAAGCATTCTACGTATTCACTGACCTTATATTCCAAAAGAGTATTTTGTCAATCATTGATCACAACTGAGAGCCTTCCCCCTATTGCTCCTTGTTCTCACTTGGAGTGGGATTGTGATTGATTTACTTCTCTTTGCTATCAGGCTTTATGTGTGCCTGGGTGATAAATCTCCTGCCTTACTTACATGTTGAATGTTGTTCTCAATACCTTCATCATCCGTATTTTCAGAAGGCTGAACACTTTGTAAGTTATCCGCTTGTATGGATATACGGTTATCATCCACCCCTTCTATGCTGTGTTGATCTATGTCCTTCTTCTCAGTGTGTTGGTTTTCACCTCTGTTACTAGAAGTGAGAGCCTGATTGTCTGTATGTACTCCTTTCCCTGCACTCTCTGCAGCCTTCTCCTCAATTGGTTCAACATCTGTGACTATAATTCCATCCTTAATAGGATTTTGTTCCTTCTGCATGTCCTTAAACTTGGCCTCCACCCATTGATTTGTGTTCAATTTCCCAGTTTCTGCTTCTATGGCAGTGTTGTTACCATTATCTGTAGCTACCACATCCCTACACTCACCATCTAAGGATTGAAATTGATTTTGAGTTGACACCCTTCGTGCCAGCCAAACCTTCTCTGGCTGCTTCACCCGTGTATTCTTTTTCTGTTTAGGTTCTATAAAGTCTTCCTCTCCCTTCTTCTCAGGTATGTTAACCTCCCTTTTCTCTTCTTGTTCCCCTTTCTTGATAGTTTCTGCATTGTCGCCCTTTGTTTTCTGTTGTTTATATAGCTCTGGTGTTTCACAAAGCATTGATCTTCTTCATGCCCCTGAATCATACAGGTAGTACAATATTTCGGGACATAATCATACTTGATACGAATCCACTTCTCCAGTACTTCTTCATTCCTTTTTCTGATCCCAATTTTCATTCTTTTCGGGAATTCTCCAAGTAGATCCACTTCCACTTTCACCCTCGCACAACTTGGTCTTGTCTTGTTTTTGGTCTCTATATCCACTTGTAGTGGTTTTTCTACCGCTGCTGCAAGTGAATAGGTTGCCTCCTCACCAAAGAAATTTGGCGGAAGAGACGGAAAAGAAATTCAAGCGATAGCAGTCGTAGTTTCCTCATCTGGGTTGAACATCGGATCCCACTTCAATGTCCGCATAGGGTATGATTTGTTGCGCTGAGAGATGTAAAAAGCCGGCTTTGATAGCAGGTGGACATAATCCTCCAGTAGTGTCACCCTTATCAATATATGTCGATTACTTAGTAATCCAATATTGCATTCACCTTTGAGTTCACACTGTTTGGGAATCTATTTTCTCAAGTCCTGAATGTCCGGCCAACCATAAGAGAACTTACCAATTATAGCATACTGAAGGCTTTCGTTGATTATCATCTGATCTATCTCCATTTGTTCCCATAGTACAATGGGTTCTCCATGCAAATAAGTAATAGGTTTGAGCGGTACCGTTTTCTTTTCAGCAACAGGAGGTTTCAAAATAGAAGCATATGATATTGGGGGTGGAGCTGCCTGACCAACCCCTGTAGGAGGTTGGCCGACGGCCGGGATGGCCATAAATCAAAGATCCACAGCAGATTTAGGGTTTAGCACGAGAATTATATAAATTTTGATCCAAATTATTTGTTAAATGAGATACTTTGAAAAATTAATTAATTGGAAAGAAAGGAAATAAGTTATATTAGAGAAGGGCAAATTTGTCTATTTTATTTTATTTTATTTTATTTTATTTATATTAGTGATAAATAGATTTAAAGAATTGTAACAAGAAAATCAAAATACGAGAGGTACGCATGCATAATATCATAAACTATAAGAAAGATAAATGTGATAAAGCAAAATGTGAAGCTAGAAAGGTCTATAAAATTATCCCTTTATTTTAAAAAAATAAATGAACACAATCTCTTCTCTCCTTTCCCTTCTTCAATTTTTTTTATCCAGTGTAACTTTTTAGATAATCTTTTCTTCTCTCTTTCATTACTATCAAACAATTGGAGTATTGATTTTTAAACTAAAAATGATGTTTTTGGTTAAAAAAGAATAATAGTAATATGAGTTTCGACTCAATGTAATTTATTTTATTGTTGCATGTCTGAGAAATCATTTGATTAAACATGTGAAGTGACGTTCAGATGGTTCAAATACGTGAAGAGGTCGAAAATGTAATCTCAACTTAATGAGAAGATGACTTTTGATAGAAATTAAGTTATGGAGAACACAAATCAAGATAAAACGTTAGAAAAATTGAGAATTGTTTTACTTATTGTTCCATACTAGTAGTCGTAACATTACTTTGGAGTTTTTTGTCATTCCATTTTTGTTACTATTTAATGTTTCTTCCACTTTGTTTATCATATTATTTTATCGTAGTGCTTGTTCCTATTCTAGTATGCTTTGTCATGCATTCTGTAATATTATGTTTTGGGTTCTTTAATCCCGTTGTTTAAGTTTAACGAACTGCTTTATAATGTATTTACCTAAGTTGAACAACTTTTCTATCTCACAAGATTAGGGGTAAAATCTATATATATTTACACTATTCTTCTTAAATTCGAACTTATGAAATTACATTCGATATATTATTATTATTGTATCTTGAAAAGAAATTTGTAAACTCAGCCCTAGTTACAGAAACCAACATAATTTTCTTTGCTAAGAAGTGGTTTGCATGTTTACAAGCTGACAAAGAAAAGCCAATAGATTCAAGTGTCTTATGGTTTGTTCCTAAGATCACTTGACATCTCAAAAATTAAAGCTCACTATTTATTAGACCTTTCCAATTTTTTGTTGATTATATGTTACAAAAAATATTGTTAAGAAAAAATAAACAATCAAATTAAGAATCCCACGTTGTTCGTAGTTCAAGTCCATATCCAAAATTTGATTTAGCAATCCATTAGCTATATTATGTCATTTTCGTTATCTTCCTTCTTACTTTTTTATTTGACATTATATTGTGTTGTCATTTTTTTCATACTAAGTAGCTTTGATTATTTTTTTAGCCGAGAGTTTATTGAAAATATTTTTTTTAATCTCGTAAAGGTAGAAACAAGATCAACATACATCTTATTCTTTGTAGACTTCACTTATACAATTATATTGAACATGTTATTACTATTAATATATATATATAATAAAAATACCCCACACATATAAAATCACAGATTCTAGATAAGAATTGAATATGGATGGCCTAATGAAACCTATAATTCAAATAAAATATGTTAACAAAATCTGTTGGCACCCAAAAAAATAAGTTTAGATAGTATAGTGAATCAACTGAGATATCGAAAAATCTATAATTTTTTATGATTTACTCTACCCTAGATATGGCAAAGCAAATTAGGAGTAATTACTTTTATGATATGTTTCTTTCTTTTGAAACGTGCAAAATTGATACAATAGCACTTATGATTTCTCAATGATTGACAACTTTTTATTAACGATTTCGTAATATCTGATAAAATATATTTAATTTTTTTTATTATTTGAAATGTATGTTTTGATCTTTTTATTGTCAAATACTTCAAATTTATTTGTGAAATACTCATTTTATAAATTTAATTTCTGCTTTTATTTATTATTTTTGACAAATTTGTTGAGTTAATATTATGTAAGTTAATTCTACGCATATTAATTAGTGTAATGCAAAGAATAAAGAAAAAAATATATTATATAGGAGATGAAGATACATAGTTGTTCCAAATGAAAGTTTTCTTTATGTGAAATGTAATGACCTTTAATGTCATTAACATTCACATACATTTTTCAAAAAAAATACTTCTTGTTCTTTGCAACTCCTCTTGAAATCTTATATAAAGAGTGTGTTTGGTGAACATAAAAATATACCAATAAAAGAGAAAGAAAACAAACCAACTTCTTCCTTTTTTCTTCTTGAATATTTTAGTATAATTGATTTTTCGGGAACCTTCAATCTTTCAGCCACGAGTGCACGTGTTTGAGAGTAGCTGTGGAATCTTGGGAAGCGACTGACTAGAGCATTTGCATCGAAGTCGGGTCGAAATCGCTTTCAAGGCAGTGACTTGCCATGACACAGTATTTGTGATAAGTTATTAATTCTAGTTCAATATCAATATTGTAGCATTTTTCCAACAATTTGAAAGTGATTTCGTTACATACAATATTGATAAATGACTATTTTCTTGAACAAATTTTTTTCTGATTTGTCAAAGCTTGAGGCAAATCTGGTGGCTAATAAGACAGATTGGGTATTAGACATAGGTGCTTCAAGACATCTTTGTGCCAACAAGGAGTTATTCTAGGAACTTGAGGAGTCCAATAATGATGAATGTGTTTATATGGGTAACTCCACTATTGCTGAAGTTATGGGTAAAGGAAAAATCTTACTTAAATTAGCTTCTGCAAAAACGTTAGCCTTGAACAATGTTTTGTACGTACCCTCCCTTCGTAGAAACTTAGTTTTCGGAGCACTTTTCAACAAAGCAGGCCGCAAACTTATTTTTTGAAGCTGATAAAATAATTATTTCTCGTGGAGGAGACTTTGTTGAGAAGGGATATATTAGTGGAGATTTATTTGTACTAAACATTGTTCAAGGGATTATCAATAATACTTATATTACTGAGTCTATTAATTTGTGGCATGGTAGACTAGGTCTTGTTAATATTGTTTCTATTAAAAGACTTTGGAAAATGAAATTAATTCCTATGATAAAATTGATATTTTTTTCTAAATGTTCTCTGTGTGTAGAAGCAAAGCATATCAAGAAACCTTTCAAATTTGTTATTGATCGAAAGACTAAATTACTTGAACTAGTACATTCGAGCTTAGCAGATTTCAAGAATACTATCAACAAAGGTGGAAAGGAGTATTATATTACCTTTGTTGCTGATTTTTTTAGATACACTAAGGTATATCTTCTTAAGTCTAAAGATGAGGGTGAAAGTATGTTCTTGAAATTCAAATTAGAAGTGGAAAATTAATTAGGTAGGAAGATCAAGAGATTTAGATCTGATAGAGGTGGTGATTACAATATCAAAACTCTAGAGAGTTTTTGTGAGAAAAAATGATATTGTACATGAGGTTAGTGCTCCTTATACCAACAAAATGGTCTAGCCGAATGAAAAAATAGAACCCTAAAGAAAATGATGAATTATGCTTTTAAGTTCG
>JBCEWC010018806.1:0-11772 GCA_038996855.1 Solanum aculeatissimum
AAAATATGATGTCATGGATGACATCAAGAAAAATATGATGTCATGGATGACATCAAGAAAATCCCTTTTTTTTTTTTGATCATTACATTTTATGACTTGGTAATTTGCATCATTGACTCATTTTTCGTGTGTTTACTTAATTCTTTTACTTTAAATGTTGTATTAAAAAATCCTAAGATGGAGTTAATTCAACCTTTAGCTCATGATTTGCGTGCTATATCTGAGTTAGCACTAAATGTCAAATTTAGGGAACCTTTGGAAAGGTCAACCACTAAGGAAAGTAGAGGTAATGATATTAAAAACCATCAACCAGAAAATGAACGTCGTGTGCCTTTTCTAGATCTTAATTCTTTGAACAATGGAATGTTGTGTGCCTTTTCTAGATCTTAATTCTCGGCTTTGTTCAAATTCAAAGAATGAAGAAAATGATCAAAATGTATGAAGTTAAAATACAATATCTGCTTATATACTAGAACATCTTTCAATTTCTGTATCAAGCTGTTGGATATGGAACATGAATTAATGTAAAAATATTATTACTATAAAATAACAATTTAATTTTTTTTCTTGGTATAGGTCTACGTATTAGTTAGAATGACTATGTATAGCGTCATTATGTTTAATTGGAAATCTTACAACAACAACAACATACCCAGTGAAATTCTACAAATAGGGTTTGGGAGGGTGAAATGTACTTAGACCATACCACTACCTCATAGTGATAGAGAGGCTGTTTCCGACAGACCCTCATCTCAAACATATCATCCCCAAAGGCAGAAAATACTAGATATGAAAACAAACGACAAAAACGTAAAGCACATAATTTTAAAGACAATAAAGGTATAAAATTAATGACGGACAATAGCAACACAATATATAAAGACACACCTACCTCTACTAACCTACTATAACACAAGGTCATACATCATCAACCCCTACTAGCCATCTAACCTTCTATCCTAATACGCGACCTTCACTCCTTTCTATCTAAGGTCATATCCTCGGTGATATGAAACTGCGCCATATCCTATCTAATCACCTCCCCCAATACTTTTTTGGTCTACCTCTACCCCTCTGCGTAACCCCTACATCCAACCTCTCACACCTCCTAACAGGAGCGTTTTAGTGGGAAATCCAAATATGCTAAATGAGCTAGGTGGCAAAAGCAATGTCATCAACATCTTGCGATGTGATTGGACATATTTCACCTTTGATGGGAAGGACTTCGATGCCCATGAGGAAGTTCATGTATCCTGGTGGGGGAAGATTTACATAATTTGCCTTTGTACTATGTCTTCTTGTCTTGCATTAGACTTTACTATTATCAATAGATCCTACTAGTTCTAATTCTGGGGTTTCCATGCTTGAAAAGAAATCCTGGGGCGTGTCGTTCGAATCATCGATCCGGTACTAGATGTAGCCTTTCCCTTTAGCAAGATGCCAACTCTTTAAAAAGCTTTGGTAGTTCAAGGTCGAATAGTGTTGGTCAACCAATTATTGTGGTTGTGAGGTACAACAATTATTAGAAAATAATCGACTTTGGGTTGTAGCTGTGTATGCTACAGGTAGTCTAACAAGAGGAATGGAAGTGATTGATAAAGGAGCTTCTATAAGTGTACTCAATTCTCGTTAAGATAGAATTGTGCTATAATATTCCACTTAATGCTATACATTTTAAGAACGCCAACATATCATCTTAGTTGATTTTCATCGAGATTGAGTTATGCTATAATGTACTACTCAAAGCTATAGATTCTAAGAACATTCTTTGGATTTAGGCTTTACTTTGGTCAATGAACTTTTTGTTTAGAAATGGACCTTCTATCTAACTCAACCCCAAAAGCTGGCTAATTAGGAGAGAATTGCTTAAAATCATACAAGGAGTCCAAGTACCCATCACACAAATTATGTGGAACTCAACGCTTTTAAACGTGGATTTCATTAGTATGCGATGCACGATTCTCATGTGTAACATAGCTCTTTTACCATACATTCATTCCTTTTCCTTTAGGGTATGTTCAAGTAAAATGATTTCCCAACATTCCGAAATTCTCTTTCTACCTTACCACCTGACCTCAACCGTAGACTCGAGATCCAATCTTCAACTGGGACATGATTTCCTATCTCGACATGGGATCCAAATTCCGGGATTAAGCCTAAATGCTCCTTGACAATTTTTTAGTTTTACCGACCAAACACTAGAAAATAAGTAAGAAAATCACTTATTTTTTATGAAAATAATTTAGGAAAATCACTTATTTTTTATGAAAATATTTTCCATGTAAATTGTTTTTTTCCACGAATAATCTAGTTTGAAACATCCTATGTATAGAGGAAAAGTTCCACCATATGGTATCATATTAATTATAAATAATCGGCATGAGTTTCATATGATCTCATCTAGTTGTTAGTGAATGGATAAGTATCCAACATAAACGATGAGGTAAAAACATAACTTAGTTGTTATCTTATAGTAATAATAATTTTATGATACTCCATGTTCAATATCCAACTCTTTGATATAAAAATTGAAAGACATTCTTGTATATAAAAATATATTAAAATTTTAACCTCATATATTTTGGTCATATTCTTCCTTCTTCGAATCCGAACAAGACAAAGAGTTAAGATATAGAAAAAGCACGTGGAATTATTTTTTCGGTTGATGGTTTTTAATATCATTACCTCCGTTTTCCTTTGTAGTTGACTTTATAAAATTCTGTGAATTTGACATTTAGTGCTAACTTTGATACAACATGCCGATCATCGGCCAAAGTTAGTATTAACTTCATCTTAGGATTTTGAATGTAATATTTAAAGTAGAACAATAATGTAAGCACATAGAAAATTAATCAAAGACGCACATTACTAAGTTACGAAAATTACAGGTAGTGACATGAGACACAATTTTTAATGCTGAAATAATGATGATTACATCAAAACGAACAAAAAGTAATTGGTACTTAATTTCTAAGATGACATAATAAATAATATCAAACAGTAACAATAGCGCATAGGTGGGATTCCACTAGGTATATTGTTGTTGTGTTGTTGTAGTAACAATAGCGCATAACATATAAAAATTAACTATGAAATTTTAGCATCCCTGTCGGTAGAAGGAGTGCGCTAGCCTCATTTCCTGTTATCCTTTTAGTATTTAGTTATTGCGTAGTTTCTTATTCTTCGATATGTATTATTAAATATCGTTGCATTTGTTTGTTGTGAAGTTTCCTTTCTTACAATCCTACGCCGGATACTTATTGAGTTGAAAGTCTATCATAAACAATCGCTCAACCTCACAAAGTTAGGAGTAAGACCTGCATATATCCTATGTCCCCAACCCAACATATAGGATTACACTGGGTGTGTTATAATTTATATAATATCTTTTTTGTTTGTGTCATATCAGAATATCTGACACCATCCTATTTTATACATATTAACAAACTTTCAGAATTCCAAATAATCAGAATCATTCAAAGCTTATGTTTGATATGATGTTTTTTAAGCCAAACTTTTTCCGAAAAAATAGTTATATTTCGTCCATAAAAGCACCGGAGGGGTGCACAATAATAAGATCTATTTACAACAAAATTCAGTTGTTCCCTGTACTCTAGGAACTAAAGAAGTCTATCTAGTGATTTGTGTCTTTTACTACATTAAGAGAAGTAACTCATTCTTCGTTTAATTATAGGGTTACAAAAGAGAAGTAACTCACCACATTTAACCAAGTAAATTATAAATCTCATCCTCATGGGCGTTCCATAGTCCAACATTAAATTTGGACCAAACTAATAAAAAAGTAAAAATCACATCTTTTCTGTTTTTCAACCAATACATTAATATTTTGTTGCCTATCATTTGTATATTGTTTTATTAAAATTAATGTATAAAATTTTGTATCTAGTGGAACACTATTACAACACATAAAATAAAATGGAATTAGAAACAAATACTAGTAGACAAGACAATTTTCCTAGTGTGTTAAGATGATGATAAAACAAGACAATTTATACTGAAAAAAATGAAAAAACATAGTCATAATCAAAAGCCACTGAACATTAGCTTCAACATCAATCAAGTGATAGCGGTTGAAATCATACACAAACATGCATTTCCATACACTATTAAAGTTTCCTACAAACTGAGCAGAGATGTCAAATTTGTGCAATGTAATAACTGGAGTATGCTTAACCTCCTTAAAGTTATTCATTTCATAAATCAGATACTCCCTCTCTTCCAGTTCTTTCTTTTTCTCTGTTTGGTACCCATGCTCCTACCTATGCATCACTGTTAACATTCCCCCCTAAAAAGAGCTCTTTAGCCATTAAAAAAAATCAGTGCATTTTAATGTTCTCTGGATGATATTTTCTTCTTGCTAACCAAACCACTTATTTTCTTGGAAAATATTTTTTTTCCTTCATACTGAAACACCCTTAAAGTCGTAACAACACTAATTGCAGATAGATACAAGTTTATGTTAATCGTGTGAATTTCCTTTTCATTTTGGAGTTGCAATTATGTTTTTTGGATCATAGTTTTAATGCCAATTCATTGGTTCATAGATTTCAGTTGCATGCATGGATTGTTTTCACTTTCTTTTTTGTTGTTGTGCAAGTGAGCTCACTTTCATCATTTTATCTGCTTATTATTTTTGTAGTCTCTAATGGTCTGCTTTCTTCTCTGTTTTCAAGAAGATGGTGCATTCCCTCATCTATGACACTATTTCCAGGAAACTGGCTCCTTGTTTTTTCTTTTATCAGCTTAACTTACTGATAATTGTCTATTCAGAAGATAATAATGTGAGAACTTTATTACTATAGTATTATCTTTAGTTTCATAATAAGACAACAAATTGTATCAAGAGTAAAAATCTGTTCCTATCTTTATGGATATCGTAACTTTTTGTAATTACAAATATGATTTATATGTAACTTTAAGTGTTAAAAATATTAGATGTCCAAGTAGATGCTGATAATTGAAGCTATAGAGTGCAGTAATAGTTCATTTGCTGGCTCTCTGAAACAAGTTTCCTTGTATAGTACCTGGAGGAGAGGGTCCTTTTATTGACATGTTGAGTTTATTGAGTCTCAATGTCACTCTAATGAAAATGGTTTGTGCTTAGCTTGTTCTTACTTGCTAAAGGATGTGAAATTATACTAGGTCGAATTGAAATCATGCTATTTAATTTATGATTTTTTTTCATAGTTGAATGATTTGTTTGGTGCTTTGTGGAATTGGTCTAATTATGTTTTATTGTGCTGTTAGATACCGTGAAGGGCCAAAATGGAGATATGGGAATTATTTGTGGAGAAATAAAAGAAGTTGGTGCCGAGAAGCGAAGGTCCAGCGTGTCACACTGGTGTTCACCAGTGTACCGCGAGCTTCCTGTGTGAAGCAGTGGACCTTCTCTCTTCTGGGTACCTTCCTTTTTTATTGCTCATCTGCTCCAAATAGCATTCAAGTTCCTTTTTTTGTCTCCAAATTATCCCTTAGCTCTACTTCGGACCTTCTTGGTAATTGGTATCTAAAACAGGGCTATATAGAAGTGCATATAAGATAGAGAATTACTAACATACAGTCAAAAGAAGAGAAAATTATCTTGATAGGTTATTAGTGGAAGACTACTCAAAATAAAAAAAAAAAAGAATTGGAAGACTACTCTATAATTTAGAACAGAGCTAAAGGCATCAATGCAACAAAAGCTTGCTGATTCTGCTTACCAGGACGTGGACTGAAGCAATATCCACCTTAATTGCATAGTGGATGGACTTATTTTCTTGGCTACACAACTTTCTCAGTATCTTATGCTGCGAGGTGAATTTGGGAGAACACATCTTACTTGTGCTTTATAGAAAAGAAATCATTCTATTGTATGTTCATGCTTGAAGTTTTACTATGGTTTTTGTGTTCCTTTTCTTTTCTTTTACCAGGGTAAGAAGCTGCTTGGTATACGTTTATCTTTTATCTTTTGAAGGAATAGTTAATGTTTGATGTGAAAATTATTAGTTTGCTGGCAATTTCTGCTGTAATGATCAGATTTACCACAACTTTTAAATACTTTAACAATTATGAATATACAAGTTTTTGCTGTGATAAAAGTTTAGACACTTGCCAAAAGAATTTTGTCTATGTCGAGAACAAGAAAAGGAGGGAAGCAAGACATGGCAAGACTCGCTTTAGAAGATATCGCCAAGTACTTTGACCTTCCTCAATTGTTGAGGGTTCAAAAAGTTCGAATGTTCGAAGATCAAATCTCTAGACAGTCTCATACTTGGTCTCCGGTTCTCCTCTTGAGCTCGTGTATATTTGCTCCTACTGCATTGAAAAACATATTTCTTTTTTTTGTTTCTTCAGTTTTAGTTTATAGCTAAATGTAGGAAATTGGTCAGTGTTACTAGATGGCTCTACCAAACAACAATGCTCATGTAACATTCAATATCTCTTTTTCAGTGCTAGAAGAAACTATTTTGATATTATTCCGATGTTGGTTGACGAGTTGGATGACTTAAAGATTGTTAATTTAACTCAACTCGTCCAGATACTCCATGGATGCAGCTCAATTCACTACTTGGAGCTTGAGAGAGGACATAATGAAAAGACAGTTATGGAGGGAACTGTTTCATTGATTGAGCCACACGAAATGTACAAAGTAGTGGGTTATTTATATGTATCTATTGAGTATAACTAATCGACTAATCCACTGATAACCACCTCTATAGCATAATTTACAGCTGTCAATACTCCCCCTCAAGCTGTAGGCAAAAATAATTTTTTGACCCCAGCTTGTTTATTAGAAGCTGATGTTGACTCTTTCCAAGGCCCTTGGTTAATAGATCTGCAGGTTGTTCTGTGGTCTTCACATACTGAGTTTGAATGGTTCCTCTTTGTAGATGTTCTCTCATAAAATGACAATCTATGTCTATATGTTTGGCTCTCTCATGGAATATAGGATTTGCTGCGACTTGAATGGCTGCTTTGCTGTCACAATGCAACACCACGGGTTGTGAAATGATAATTCCCAACAGATTAAACAGTTTGATCAACCATGATATCTCTGCTACTGTACATGCCATACTTCTGAATTCAACCTTTGCTGAACTTCTCGATACTGTGTCTTGTTTCTTGGATTTCCATGAAATTAGTGATCCTCCAAACTTCACAATATAACCAGTTACTGATCTTCTAGACTCAGGACAGGCTGCCTAGTCAGAGTCACAGTATGCTATCAATGTTTCTGTGCGTTTTGAGGACATCAGAATCCCTAAACCAGGTGCAATCTTGGTGTATTTAACTACTCTTAATGCCACATTCATGTGTGATAGTTTAGGTTTGTGCATAAATTGGCTCAGCACTTGAACTGCGAATGCAGTGTCAGGTCTGGTCATGGTAAGCTATAACAACTTCCCAATCAACCTTTGATATGGTCCTGCATCAGTTAAGATAGTGTCTTGTTCATCTATGTTACCAACTGCCTCATCGTAAGCCACTGAGGTCAACTTCTGATTGAATTCCAAAGGTGTAGATACTGGCTTGTCTCCCCCTAGCCCTGATTCAGCTATAACTTCCAGAGCGTACTTCCTCTGATTCATCAATATTCCTTCCTCACTTCTGGAAAATTCAATGCCTAAAATGAATCTCAGTGCTCCCCGATCCTTCATCTTGAATTTCTTTTATAGATTGCTTCTAGTAGATTGTATCATATATGGGGAATTGCCGGTGATCAATAGATCATCAACATAGACCAGTACTATCACAATATTAGTGCTTTGCTTCAAGGTAAATAAAGAATAGTCAAAATGATTCTGTGTGAAACCTAGATCCTGCAAAGCTTCAGTAGGTTTAAGGTTCCATTGCCTCGAGGCTTGTTTTAACCCATACAAGGACTTTTTCAGCTTGCACACTTTGATCTCATCTGTAGAAGACTCCCCCTGAGATCCAAAGCCTGGTAGAAGCTGCATGTAAACATCCTCGTGCAGATCACCTTGAAGAAAAGCATTGTAAACATCCATCTGGAAGATGTCCCAATACTTAGAAGCAGCAACCGCTTCAACTGACCTGACAGTGACCATTTTGGCCACAGGAGAAAAAGTTTCCTTGAAGTCCAAACCTTCCTGTTGACTGTAGCCTTTGGCTACAAGCCTGGCCTTAAACCTCTCAACTTCACCATTAGCCAAATATTTGATCTTGTAAACCCATTTACAACCAATAGGATGTTTGCCAGGAGGCAAGGATTGGATCTCCCAATTTTGATTTTCTTCCATGTCTTGGATTTCTAGTTTCATAGCATCAATCCATCTATTATCAGTAATAGCTTCAGAGTAACAGGTAGGTTCTTTAGTGGCAGCATGAAGAGCAAGACATTGGACATAATCTGGGGATAGATGGTGATAACTCAGATGATCAGAAATAGGGTAGAGGCCAGAGCCATAAGCGTATTTAGGAGTCACAAAATCCTGTAACCAAATAGGTGGAATAGAAGGTCTTTGAGACCTCCTAAGAGGAACAACTGGGGGAAGATTAATTGTAGGCACATGAGTGGCTGGCAAAGAAGCTAGAGGAGCTAGAACTTCGGAAGAATCAACATTAATTGAGGAAGGAGGAGCTGAGATACTAGATATGGTAGGTTCAAAATCAGGAACAAATTCCAAAACAGGAAATATGGGATTAGTAATTTCCTTAATTTGTTTGAAAGGAAAAATAGATTCATGAAAGACCACATTTCTACTAACAGTGAGACACTTAGATTGAAGATCATATACTTTGTAACCTTTCTTTGAAAGATATCAGGGAGACCTCTAGGAGAAAATTTATCTTGCCTTTTATCATTGACAAAATAACACAGACAACCAACAACTCTCAAATGATCCAAAGAAGGTGGACGACCAAAGAAAACTTCATAAGGAGACTTGTCTTGTAAGACAAATGAGGGTAATCTATTTATCTCATGAACAACACTCTGGACACATTCCCCCCCAGAATCTCAAAGGAATGGCCCCTTGAAAACGAATGGCTCTAGCAGCCTCCAAGATGAATCTGTGTCTTCTTTCAATCACCCCATTCTGTTGAGGGGTGTAGACACAAGTACTTTGATGTATAATACCATTGGAAAGTAACAAAGCAGACATTTCTGAGTTAAAAAACTTTGTACTATTATCGGATCGAAAAATCTTAATAGAAGTTTTAAACTGAGTCTGAATCATACGCAAAAATTCTTTAAAATGCAGTATGTTTCATCCTTAGTATGCATCAAGAAAACCCAAGTGATTCTAGAGTAATCATCAACAAGAGTGAGGAAGAACCTCTTTCCATCATGTGTAGGAACTCTAAAGGGTCCCCAAACATCAGCATGAACCAATTCAAAATGATGAGCTTTTAGAAGTGCTTAATGGAAAGGAAAGTTTGTTTTGCTAAAGGACAGACTGAGCAAGGATGATTATTTTTGCTAGCAGAAATATGAAAAAATTGAGGAAGCTTCTTCATTTTATCAAGAGATGTGTGTCCAAGTCTCCTATGCCAGACATCCATATAAACATTGATTGAAGAAATTGCTGCCATTGGAGAGTTAGATGTGTCCTGATCGTGTTGTGAACAGGAGACATTAGCAGATGTTTGGCTAGGAGCATCAAGAATGTAGAGATCTTTAGATTCATCACAAATCCCCAGGACCTTCCCAGTGGAGAGATCCTGAAATACACAAAAATCAGGAAAGAATGCTACCATACGTCTCAATTGTCTGGTAATTTGTGAGACTGAGAGTAGATTATACTTGAAATCTGGGACATGTAGGATATTTGTCAAGTGTTTTCCATCAAGAAGTTGTGTTGAACCTGTATGAGCTATATATGCCAGTTTCCCATTTGGCAAGTGAACTGAATCATGATGCTTACTAGCACTAGGATTTTGTAACAATTCTAGTATAGAAGACATATAATTGGTTGCATCAGTGTCAACAATCCATTTTGTCGTAGGAAATTGCGCTAATAATGATATAATAGTACCTGTGGAAGTACTTGCTGTGTTGGCCATCTTCACTGAACTCTTTTCTTTTCCCAGCATGGCAATAATGCCTTCATACTGTTCAGGAGTAAAGTAAGGAGCAACAGGGACTCCACCTGAATGAGAAAGATGCTGCATATAATGGTCAGTGCCAGAACTAGGAGATGCAACATATGCCTGAGTGGATTTCGTTGAACTTCCTGGTGCGTTACGAATTTGATTGTCCATGTGAGCAGTCGACCTTTTTTTGGACTTAAAATCACTAGGATATCCCCAGAGTTTATAGCATATACCTACAGTATGGCCAGATCTCTTACAATAATCACAAAAAGATCAGCATTGGAATTGTTAGAAACAGGCCTTTGATGATGAGCTTGTGCATGTTGACGTGGAGATTTCTAAGGGTAAAACTGGGTAGAGGAAGATTGAGCCTGAGACTTAGGGGGATAAAATTGTGGTTTACTCTTGTGACCTTGCTTACTACCGAGCAATGCTGTGGTTTCATTCAGTTCAATCTCTTGAATGGACTGAGGGAGAATTCTCTGGCTTTCTTCTTCCATAATCATAGCATATGCCTGGTTCAAACTTGGTGGAGGTTGCATCATAAGAATTTGACTTCTAGCTCTTGCATAGGTATCATTTAGTCCCATTAAGAATTGATAAAGTCTTAATCGATGAATATGATCAGAGAACCCTTTAGATTTCTCAGAGTCACAACAAGGAAGTGGTACGAGAGAATCAAATTCATCCCACAGATCACATAATTTTGAGAAATAAACAGAAATTGGTGAGCTACCTTGATTCACGACGCTGATTTCCTTGTGTAGGTGATAGGTTTTAACTCCACTAACCTGATCGAACTTTTCTCTCAAAGTATCCCAAACTCGATGCGCTTTCGAACCGTAAGCAATACCTGTAATCAATTCCTTCGCAACTACGTTTATGATCCATGAGAGAAATATGGCATTGCATCGTTCCCATTGCATTCCTAAATCAGCTGGAAACTTGTCCTTAGTACCACTTCCATCCACAAATCCTAATTTGTTTTTCCCTAACAGAGCTATCTTCATGTAGCGACTCCAAAGTGCATAATCCTCCGTTCCTTCAAGTTGAATGGAGATGAGAGTCACTCCCGGAGTATCAGCCGGCAACAAAAACAGAGGGTGATTGTGGTCTAGAGGAGTTGATCCAGTAGAAGATCCACTTTGCGGTGCAGTAGCTGGGTTTTCCATAGGGTTCATCATAAGCTCAGATAATCAATGCAGATCTGGTACAAAATCGACAGAGAGAAGAGAAAGAATATAGAAATAAATCGAGCTGATCAATTGCTAACAGGATTCGTCGGCTCTGGTACCATGTTAATTTGACTCAACTCATCCAGATACTCCATGGATGTAGCTCAATTCACTACTTGGAGCTTGAGAGAGGACATAATGAAAACACAGTTATGGAGGGAACTGTTTCATTGATTGAGCCACACTAAATGTACAAAGTAGTAGGTTATTTATATGTATCTACTGAGTATAACTAATCGACTAATCCACTGATAACCACCTGTAACTAACTAATTCTTTTAACCATTGCCTAATACATCAGCATAATTTACATTTGTCAATAAAGATGTTTGTTATATTGGTTTTGTTGCCTGGATGTATGTTTTTGTAGAAAGATATGCAACGACAACAGGAGAAAAACTAGTTAGCAGCTAAGAAGCAATCTTTTGTTTCTTAGTTGGTGATAGTTGTCCTGATTTTTCCTAGTTTTCTCCATCAG
>JBCEWC010018807.1:0-11771 GCA_038996855.1 Solanum aculeatissimum
CTCAACAGCCTCCCACAAATCGTATGCCTCCAAATAAGTTTGCATTTTCACTGCCCAAGCTTGGTAATTTTCTCCATAAAAAACTGGCGGAGCCATAGCTGAAAAAGAACCTGCATTCTCCATTATTTGAATGATGTTTGCAGCCATAGATTTGGATAAACACTCAGAAAATAAAACTCACAAGTCTCTCACAAGTCCCTTAAGAAGTAAGTGCTTTGATACCAATTTGTTGATGTTTACAGAGGAAAAAAAACACACAACAAAGGAAGAAGAATAGAAATCTATATTATTAAGCTGAAAAACGTTGTTTAAATAGAAGAAATCCTAACAAATCTGCAGTAACTTAATGCAGTAACTTAAAAACAGAACTTCCTATTTACTAGGAATCAAGTCTTCCAACAACTACATGCCTAAAGACTAGGAAATTCAAAACAGAAAAACTAAAACAGAATCCTATCCTCTAGAAACTAAAAGAACACATCAGTTGCCATGTCACCATGCCAACTCAACATTAATTAACAGCTCATGAGGCACATTTCAACAGATATAAGGTGGCATCCACAGAAAGTGTACCATTGTGAAGAGACAGCAAAGTAGAGGAACTCATGGGTGTGTGAACAGGTTTACATTCAGATATGTTAAGGTCAGCTAGAAGATCAAAAATATACTTGTCTTGAGAAAGAATGATTCCAGCTGATGTTTGAAGGACCTCGACACCTAAGAAATAGTGTAATTGTCCCAGATCTTTCAATTTGAAAGAACTTGAATAGCTTGCTGGATAACATCATAATTAGAACCAGTGATAATAATATCATCAACGTAAACAGGAATGTAAACTAACATGCTACTGTAATATCGAATAAAGAGGGAGGAATCAGAGTTGGACTTTTTAAATCCCATCTGAATAAGGAACTATTTTAACTTAGAATACCAAGCACAAGGAGCCTGCTTTAGGCCATAAATTGCTTTCTTCAATTTGCACATATAATGAGGAACATCAGGATGAGCATACCCAGGAGGTTGGTGCATATAGACATCTTCATTAATGTGACCTTGAAGAAAGGCATTATTCATGTCCAACTGGTGGAAGGGTCAATAGTACTAAACTACAAGTGGCAAAACAAGTCATACAGTGATAAATTTGACCACTGGGCTAAGGGTAGAGTGACAATCTACACCTGGACGTTGAGTAAAACCTTTCTCAACCAGCTGAGCTTTATACTGATCCACACTTCCATATGGTTTGGTTTTGATACAATAAAGCCATTTGCAATCAACCACATTTGTGAAGGGGATGGTGGTACAAGCTCCCAAGTTAAATTGTTCATTAAGGCATCAAACACAAGTTGCATGGCTTCTCTCCAGGAGGAACTCTTTTGGACTTGGTTATAAGTGGTGGGAAGTGATTCAGTAGTAGTAACGACAAGATAATCAAAGACTTTCTTGGGTGTAGTGATGTTATTTTGGGAACTGAGTGATAGGTCGATGAATACATGGTGGTTAGGTATATGTTATGGTGTTGGGAGACAAGGGATCCATACCAGAAGATGGATTAGGAGACGGGGACTATACTTGGGTTGATACTGAATCTACTGCCGGAAAAGAAGATGTTGCTCAGGGAATTCATGCTTGCCAATTTCTGCTTTTATATTGTATTATAGGTGGTGTTGTATGTGGGACAGGAGTAGAACGAACTGGAGTATAAAGTTGTTGCATGGAGGTGTCTGAGGTAGTGGTTGAAGGTGGCATAACCTCAAGCGACGAATTTGAAGATGGATCCTTAGAAGAAGCCTTTACAATCGTGGAGCAACCTTGATTGGCGGTTGAATCTCATGATTTATTGAGGAAGCATATTCGGTGGTGGAGTCTTGTGATATTTTGTGCAAAATATCCCAATGTAGTTTTGAAACGTTTTTCTCCTTAAAAGAGGAAAACATATCCAAAAAAGAAAATTTATTTTCATAAAAGGTAACATCTCGGGAGATATATATTTTTTGAGAAATAGGATCATGACACTGATGACTATGATGAACATTAGAATAGCCTAGGTAAACGCAAGGAGTTGATTGAGGATCTAATTTATGTTTCGTATAAGGTTTGAGCCATGGGTAACAAAGGCAGCCAAAGGTCCGAATAAGTTTGTAATTTGGAATTTCACCAAATAACCTTCGGTATGGAGTGTCATTAGCAAGGGTTGGGGTAGGAAATATGTTAATCAGGAACGTGGCTTGTTGACAAGCAAATGACCAAAATACTGGAGATATAGAGGCTTGATGCAAAATGGTTTTTGCTGTATCAATAATATGACGGTGTTAATGTTTAGCCATGGCTACTCGTTGTGGTGTATATGGGGTGATACAAGGTGCTCAATGTCATTGGAATGAAAGAATGACTTAAGGCCTTCAAACTCACCACCACTATCAGTGTATACCGAGAGTAATTTAGTATGAAAATAGTTTTTAACAAGGGGTTTAAATGTAGAAAAAATTGTTTGAACCTCACTTTTATTTTTAATTGTTCAAAGCCAAATATAATTGGTAAATTGATCAACAAAAATTACATAATATAATTTTTTGTCACTCGACAAAAAAGGTGAGGGCCCCTAGAGATCACTGAAAATAATTTACAAAGGCTTTGTGCTTTGTAAAGTATATGAGAAAAAGGTAGATGATAACTTTTATTAGATGAATATGAATTGCAATATTCAAACTTTTCAAAATTGGAAACAGGAATTGAAAACTTATGCAAGAGTGTTTTAAGCACTCTTTTATTTGGATGTCCTAATTTTCTATGCCAAGACTGCTGAGATTCCACCTTATTTGTTTGATAGCTCAACTTGCATTGACCTTCTCTAAAGGGTCATTCAGATAGTCCATCTCTATTCTGGTCGTGTGCCAACATCGGCCCTATGCTCAAATCCTTCACAACAAAAGAATGAGGAAACAATTCCATGGATGTCAGATTATCTTGACAAAATTTAGACACGGATATAAGGTTACGTTTAATAGCGGGGGCACATAGAGTATTGGAAAAGGTGAATTTTTTTTGTGGAAGTATTTAACTGAACATTACCAGTGTGAGTTACAGGGATTTTGTTATCATTACCCATGGTGATTTGCTCAGTCTCGGTATAGTCATTCGAACATTGAGATTTGAGAGTCCGTAGTCACATGATGGGATGCTCTTGAATCAACAATCAAAGGCATTAAGCATAGTGCACCTTGGCTTCCAAGTGATTGTGAGAGAAGGAACGACATACATTGGTAGTATGCCCAACCCCGCCACATAGCTGGCAAACTGGATGATTTTGTTAAGGAGAAGCAGTTGTACGTCAATTTGATGTGGTGGGTGATGCATGCATGTAATGACCTCAAAGGTCATTTTTTATATTTTTGATGAAATTACCATTTTTCTCTTCTCAAAATTTACTTTGAGTCATTTCTTGGATGAGTTGAAAAGTTAGATTTTGAAAACCTTATGAAAAATTGGAGTGTGTAGAAGAAAAAGTTTTTAAAGGCTTAAAGTTTGAAATTTTGAGTTTTGAGATCATCTTGAGTTTCGGGTGTCAGAATGCAATTTTGTTGATCCAATTAGTTTCGAAATACGGAATGTGGTCTAGGATAACTGGTGGATCTGAATTCGAAATTAAAATGGAGATTTTAGACCCAAATTTGTATTTTTAGTTAAATTCGAATCATAAGTTTGACTTGGTCAACATTTGAAGTTCGGAAGCTCTAATTCAAATTTTGACGATTCCATTGTGTTTGGAACGTCATTTCCAGTAGGGTTGCATATTTAGTTTATATTTATAGGTTCCTGATGAGTTTTGGGGGTCAAAAAGTGTGTTTAAAAGAGAGTTGGTGAAAGTTAACTGCGGTCAACGAGAGTCAACAACCTATTTTTCTTTTATTTTATTTGTTAAAAATATTCCTTCTTCCCCATGTTGACTGTTACAACATTTTCTTTCAATTTGGAGATCTAAAAGCTTGGAGATGCAATTTTAAGCAAGAATTTTCATGGATTTTCATTTGGGAAGCTTTCTAAACATAAATTCTTTTATTTTTAGTATTTAAATTATGATTTTTACTTGAAATTTTGGTTTCAAGCCTCCAATTTTTATGGGTTTTCAAGAACATGATTCAAACTTTAAATGGTGATTTCTCTCTCAATTTTTACTCATATTTTATGGGATTTTCACCCACAAACTCCATTTTTCGTGAAGAATATGATTTTGAACTCAATTTATAAATTTGAGATTTTCAAAAAATAGTCTAATTTTTTTACCATTTTACCCCCGAATTGGATTTCTATCAATATGGGTATCAATTGACTCTTTTTGACGCGTATATCTCAGTCTTGAAAGTAATATGATGATTTGGAGTCAATTTTGTGGATTTATTCATCCGATTTGCTAGTTTGCGGTTTGGCGTTCGAGATTGTGGTGATTTAGAGTATCGTAGAAGGGGAAAAGGCTTGGATTTGAGTTCATTGAGACTTCGATTTAGGCAAGTGGAATTCTAACATTTTGTTAAGTATGATTGAACTTTGTATTATCCTATGTATATAGGTTTAGGTGATTATGGCATGAAATGGGATAGAACTATACTATTATAGGCTTTGATCATGGGATTTTGGATTAGGTAATTGTAAATATCGTGAATCCTTGACTTGTGAAATAATTGTAGGATTGCGATTACTTATGAACTTGTGGACTATCTAGTTTTTATTTATTTATTTGGCTATTGATTGAAGTAAGTAGACCATAACCATTGTTGAATTGATTTTAACTTAGTATTTTATTTCAATGTAACACTTGGGGGTTAGTGAACTATTCTTGTCACGACCCGAGAGTAGGTCCTAGATATGACATGGAGAAAGAGAACCCGAGAATCTTCGATCAAGCCATCTTAGCATCATCACATACATTATCGGTTCGGAGGCGCGTAACATAATAAACAACACATAAGTCTAAGGGATTCTAGGGCTTTGGACTCAAGCTATGGGGATGTTGCCGGGAATGAGATAAACATGAATCACATAGCACATAACAATTACATTCTAAGGGGCAGGTAAGTATGACTCAAGCTATGGGGGCAAGAAGGGTTAGGAACTTTCCACATAAGCACATTCCCATCCAACAAGTCATAATAGCATAAGCGGAAGCATAATCGAAAACTTAAATAACTATAGCAAATGTAGACACCCATAGCATCTCAAATAAGTACATAGTACGACGTATAATAGAATCTGATAAGTATCCAACAATGCCTCTACAAGAGTAAGAGGAAGGCCTCGACACAACCCGAGCTCACCCTCAAGTTACAAGATACGTAAGAAATGAAATAAAGCATAAGATAGAGGAAGGTGGGTATTTACCTTGGAGTATAGGGATCACCACTATAAAAAGTCCAAGATCTTAACTAGACGTCCAACGGAAGATGAATGTCGTCTCCGGTCCCTACATGGTTAGATCATGTTGACAAAGAGTATGGGTTAGCATATATAATGCACTAAGTATGCGAGCATGCCATGTACATGAACATGAACCTACTAAACAAACTAGATGACAAGGTCACATATACGTATATAAAGAATATATATATAAAAGAAGGGAATGTCATAACAATATACCATGAAGCGCCATGATGCATGAATGTAAACCTACATATCATAGCGAGGATGTGACCTCAACCGACAACAGAGGAAACCAAGCAAGATACTACTTGGAATTAGACTACTTGCCAGGTATATCCCAGGTCAACCCTTGAAAAGGGGATACAGGTCAATCCCATCTAGGGAGATAGCCCATGTTGGCACATGGTTTGACGGAAAGGAGTGGGACCCTTGGGGATAACCCACTTACTACTCCAATCCCTCGGTACTAAGTCTCATCCCACAGAAATACATATACATATACGAGCTTTCCAAATAGAGATTTAATGCTTCAAATCTATACAATGCAAAGCTAGGCTTAAAAGCCCAAATCGTATTTCAAATCTTTCCATAATTAGGCTAAAAAGCCAAACAAGGTTTCAAAATGTCAAGTCAAAGATCAATGCATAGGAGTAGCTCATTCTAACATAACAATATGGTGTAAACAACCAAAATGCTCATAGAGCCATATCAAGACAAGATGTGATCACATTCTAGTCAATTCTCATATCTTACCAAATATCAAGTCAAATCATATCAAGAGTTTCATCAAGTCAAACCTTTCACATATGCATATGTCATGAATGATGAGATAAATACATGGGAAATAGAGATTCAATCTTAATTCAACAAGAAAATACAAAATTCAATTGAAATCCATGAGAAAATCCCAATCCAAAGTATAATTTGAATTACCCATGCCTAAACAAGCTTTCAAGAGACCATGCATATTCAAATTTTCATAATTCCAATGGAAAACATGATAATTGAATTTAAATCATCTTAAAATCAACATAAAAATATATCCCACAACTCAATTGAATTAAATCACTCATATATTAAAAGACCCAATTTCAAAGAGAGCAAACATTCATCAAAAATTGAAGAAGAAGAGTTTTGGGTCTTCATGGTTAATTGAACCTTCATAAATCCAATGAAATTAAACAAATTAGGACTTAATTCACTTTAAAATCAATAATTAAATACAACCCATACATCAATTTAATCAAAATAACAATAGATTTAAAGACCCATTTGCAAAGTAAGCTTAATTTCATAAAAATTGAAGAAGAAGAGGTTTGGCTCTTCATAGTTCATTGAACCTTCATAAATCCAATGAAATTCAATAAATTAAGGCTTAATTCACTTTAAAATTAATAATTTAATACAGCTCATACATTAGTTTAATAAAAAACAACAATAGATTTAAAGACTCATTTACAAAGTAAGCTTAATTTCATAAATATTGAAGAAGAAGAGTTTTGAGTCTTCATGGTTTAAAGGAGAACCATGAATCAATCCCACATACCTTGATAACCAAGAATAATGAAGAATAAATTGAATTGAGCAGAAAAAATCCCTCCTTAAATCCCCAATTGAATCTTCAACCTCAAGACTAGTAGAGAGTATTTTAGGATTTGAATTTGAAAGTTTGAATGAGGAATGAGAGTGAGTGAATGATTAAAATTTGATTTGGGGGCGTAGGATAGGTTTAAAGGTCATAAAAGACCTTGTAAATGGGTCAAATTGTCAAAAATACCCAATAAAATGCGGTTTAAAATCTTAACCCGAAGCTCTCACGGATGGTATCACGGGTCGTGAGCCTCATGACCCAGCCAGGGCAGTCCTTACAAAAATGAGCATAACATTTTACTCCAAACCTAGAATTGAGTGAAACTAGTTTTGTTGGAAAGATAATTCAAAGAAATTCAATTTGATATATAATGGGCCTTCCAGTTCATTCTGTACTAAGAGATATTATCAGTTAAAGTTGATCCTTCCAACAATCCAAATGAGATTCCTTTGCAGGCAGTCCTACATAAAATGTCATAACTTCTTCATCCGAATTCCAAATCAAGTGAAACCAAGTGCGTTGGAAATATAACTCAAAGATCTTTAATTGTATAGGTTATGGCCCTCCCAGTTATACGTTTGCTAAGAGTTATGACCATTTAAAGTCAGTACTTCCACAAAACGTCAAGAAAAACTCAACCAATGTGATTTCTTTGAATACGACCATTCAAGGGAGATTCATGAAGATCATTAACCAACCAAAATAAGTTCAAACCAGATCTCAATAAACATTACAAGGTTCTAAAAATTTTGGGTTGTTACATCATCTCCCCCTTGGGAACATTCGTCCTCAAATGGGCTAAACAAGACTTGAAAGGCTAGATTTAAACAAGAAACATCTTAACAAGTAAACAAAATGTATAGACCATTTCTTGAAAATTTCAAGTCATTAAAACTCATGTCAAATCTTTATCAAGTTATTCAAAACATCTTTAAATCATTTTTGTGTGCATATATGCATGTCATGTCATGAGACTCAAGAATTGAAAGATTTAGGACCATTTGGAATAAAAAGAACCTAATACCTTAGTGTCACGGACTTTGAACTTTTTTAAGACTCCTGTGCGGCCCTTGTCGATTTTCTCACGATTCTTTCACAATCTTGCAAATACAAGTAAGCCCTTTTCAACTAGATCACTAAGGGAATGGTAGATTGAGAAGACTATAGAGAGCTTTTATGGAAAGAAGACTTGTATTGCTTTTGGAGAATACTTTACAATGCTTGATTTCTAGATGCTTAGCAAATGAAATGGCCCCCTCTATTTATACAACCTCCTAGGGGCCAAAGTATAATTAATATATATATTACAAGTCCCTCACTATTTATACTTTAGTCCCTCTCTAGAATGCTTCACAAAAATCTAGAGAAAACTAAAGACAACAAGACTTCTCTAAATAATTCTAGAGTCTTCTATAAACCACCAAAGACTCTCGTTTCCTACCCCCTTTTACAAGATCAAGTGGCAG
Source organism: Solanum aculeatissimum (assembly GCA_038996855.1). Classification (NCBI taxonomy): domain Eukaryota; kingdom Viridiplantae; phylum Streptophyta; class Magnoliopsida; order Solanales; family Solanaceae; genus Solanum; species Solanum aculeatissimum. Next base: position 8,473 of record JBCEWC010018807.1, read on the forward strand.
GCCATCATATCAGGCTTGAGTAGATGAGAAAAGATGGGGATATCGCTTCTTTATGCCTAACTCTGCTTTTCATGTAACGATCTCCAGATGTTGATTTCTCCAAAGCACCTCTACCGAAGCCACATCCTTATTGCGAAGTCTCTTCACTTGCCTATCTAAGATCTCAATCGACACTTCCTCATAAGTCTAATTTATTTTTCTTTCTTAATGCCAACACCTTCCAAAGTCACAATCACACTAGGATCACCAATCAATTTCCTCAACATAGACACGTGGAACACCGAATGATTAGAACTTATATCCGAAGGAAACTCTAATCTACAAGTCACATTGCTAACCCGCCCAATAACCTCACATGGCCCGACATACCGAGGACACAACCTACCCTTTTTACCAAAACAAATAATACCCTTCATAGGTGAAACCTCCACATAAACCTAATTACCCACATGAAATTCAAGGTCTCTCTTCCTAAAAATCCAAATAACACTTTTGGTGACTTTGAGCCATTCTCAACCTTTCTCTAATCAACTTCACCTTTTTCATAGCTTCAACCACCAAATCCAGACCTATAAAGACCATTTCTGCCCACTCAAACCATTCAACCGGGGGCCTACACCTTTTTTCATACAAAGCCTCACACGGTGACATTCCGATACTAGCATGAAAACTATTGTTATAAGCAAACTCAATGAGCGGTAGATGATTATCCCAATTTCTCTTGAATTCCAACACACAAGACCTCAACATGTCCCGATACCTCTTGGTGGATCCCGATTGTATAGAATAATAGGAGTCGTAAGCCTCACTCATGATTACCTCTCTTAGCCCATCGACATCAGAAACACACAACCGATCGGATACCAAAGCACACTATATCCCCTTGGGAGAAAACCCTAATCTTTCTTTCAGAAACCAACTTCTTGAATCTAGTCGGTGCCACAAGATAAGAAGGAATAGATAGGTCGAGTATCCGGTCATTATCAGAGTTAGAAGACTTCAAGAAACATTTCATAGCACGACTAAAGGGACAATGAAGTGAAACAATTCCTAAAACATCGTCATAGCCACTCATTCATAGATATGGTGCACAACACACCCATGAATAAGACTCTACTTGACGCGACATGTTGGACTTCGAGGACCATTTATAAACCTAGTGCTCTGATACCATCTTTATCATGACCCGAGAATAGGGCCTAGATGTGACATGGCGAAAGAGAACCCGAGAGTCCTCGATCAAGACATCTTAGCATCATCACACTCATCATCAGTTCGAAAGTGCGTAACATAATAAACAACACATAAGTCTAAGGGATTCCGAAGCTTTGGACTACAGCTATGGGGATGTTGCCGGGAATGGGATAAGCATGAATCACATAGCACATAGCAATTACGTTTTAAGGGGCGGATAAGTATGACTCAAGTTATAGGGGAAAAAAGGGTTAGGGACTTTCTACATAAGCACATTTCCATCCAATAAGTCATAATAGCATAAGCGGAAGCATAATAAAAAACATAAATAATTATAGCAAATGTAGACAATCATAGCATCTCAAATAAGCACATAGTACGACGTATAATTGAATACAATAAGTATCCAACAATGCCTCTACAAAAGTAAGATGGGGGACTCGACACAACCATGGCTCACCCCCAAGTCACAAGATACGCAAAAAATGAAATAAAGCATATGATAGAGAAAGGTGGGTATTACCCTCGGAGTATAGGGATCACCACTATAAGCAAGTCCAAGATCTCAACAAGACGTCCAACGGTAGATGAATGTCGTCTCCGGTCCCTATATGGTTAGATCATATAGAAAAAGAGTATGGGTTAGAACACATAATGCACTAAGTATGCGAGCATGCCATGCACATGAACATGAACCTACTAAACAAACTAGATGACAAGGGCATATATACATATAGAAAGAATATATATATACAAGAAGGGAATGTCATAACAATATACCATGAAGTGTAATGATGCATGAATGCAAACCTACATATCATAGTAGGGATGTGACCTCAATCGACAACAGAGGAGACTAAGAGAGCTACTACTTGGAATTAGACTACTTTCCAGGTAGATCCCAGGTCAACCCTTGAAAAGGATATACAGGAAAATACCATCTAGGGAGATAACCCATGTTGACACATGGTTTGACGAAAAGGAGTGGGACCCTTGGGGATAGCCCACTTACTACTCCAATCCCTTGGTATTAAGTCTCATACCACGAGAATACATATACATATATGAGCTTTCAAAATGGAGGTGCAATGCTTCAAATCTATACAATGTAAAGCTAGGCATAAAAGCCCAAATCGTATTTCAAATCTTTCCAAAATTAGGCTAAAAAGCCAAACACGGGTTCAAAATGTCAAGTCCAAGATCAATGCATAGGAGTAGCTCATTCTAATATAACAATATGGTGTAAACACCCAAAATACTCATAGATCCATATCAAGACAAGATGTGATCACATTCGAGTCAATTCTCATGTCTTACCAAAAATCAAGTCAAATCATATCAAGAGTTTCATCAAGTCAAACCTTTCATGTATGCATATGACATGAATGATGATATTAATGCATGGGCAATAGAGATTCAATCCTAATTCAACAATACAATATGAAATTCAATTGAAATCCATGAGAAAATCCCAATTTAAAGAATAATTTAAATTACCTATGCCTAAACAAGCTTTCAAGAGACCATGCATATTCAAATCATCATAATTCCAAAGAAAAATATGATACTTGAATTTAAATCATCTTAACATAAACATTAAAATACAACCCACAACTCAATTGAATTAAATCACTCATAAATTACAAGACCCAATTTCAAAGAGAGCAAAAATTCATGAAAAATTGAAGAAGAAGAGTTTTGAGTCTTCATGGTTAATTGAATCTTTATAAATCCAATGAAATTCAACAAATTAGGGCTTAATTCACTTTAAAATAAATAATTAAATACAACTCATACATCAATTTAATCAAAACAATAATAGATTTAAAGACTCATTTGCAAAGGAAACTTAATTTCATAAAAATTGAAGAAGAGTTTTGGGTCTTCATGGTTAATTGAACCTTCATAAATCCACAGAAATTCAATAAATTAGGGCTTAATTCACTTTAAGATCAATAATAAAATATAATCCATACATCAATTTAATCAAAACAACAATAGATTTAAAGACTCATTTGCAAAGTAAATTTAATTTCATAAAAATTGAAGAAGAAGAGTTTTGGGTCTTCATGGTTGAAAGGAGAACCATGAATCAATCCCACATA
>JBCEWC010018808.1:0-11771 GCA_038996855.1 Solanum aculeatissimum
ACTCAAACACATATACATAAAATATATCAAATAAATATATAATCTATAATAAATTTTACATACTAATTTATTAAAAAATTTCACGAACTTAATATACACAATGAATACCAATATATACCAATTTACAAATCATTCCTAACTCAAATTACATTCAATTTCCACCTCAATAATCATATTCATTTTATATACTAACTAATCATTTTTCATACACAAGGTATATACCGTTTTCACGTTGAATTCAGTGTACTATATTTGGAAAAAACTTATATTATCCGGAACACACATTATATTCAGAGTTTTCAACCATAACATGCACCAGATTGCGCCATCCATAATGAAAAACCAATCAAATACTATACAAGAAAGTGACTTAAAATCATCTATCGCACAGTCCCATCTTCCGCCATGCTGTATCAAGATCGAAAATACACCATCACTTTCCATTGGCAAAAAAAGAAGAACGAGATTGAAAAAAATAACACGACAAAACAAAACAAGATGCAGCAAAATAATCGACGGTTTGTTTTTAATATAATAACTGATATGAAAGAGAGTAGGAGCAAATTAAGAAGGAAAATAAGCAACTACAAAAAACTATCAGTAACTGTTTTTAAAATTGTAATGGTAAAAAACGGATTCAACTTAGTAAATGAGTAAAAGATACCTAATTTAGTAGGATTCTTAATTAAATCATAAAATAAATAATTACTTTTTTAAACATTTTCTCCTTTTTTTCTTCTTATTTTTGTCTTTTTAAAAAAATTAAAAACTGCTACAGAATGCAACATATCTAATGCTATAACTTGCAACAAAAAAATGTTGTTAAAACCCGTAATAACATATCTAATATTTGTTATTTTAAAAAAAATTCCGGTCTATTTTGTGTAGTTTTTCTAAAATTTAGAGGATAAATGGGCCGGAACAAGCCCATATTAAACCCACTACAGCACTACTATAAAATGAGCCCAGCCCATACTAGCCCATACTCATGTCCAGAGTCGGTCCATTAGAGGAGAATATATAACTGAGCGCACATTTGAAGTAAAGACCTGATTTAGAAATAAACATTATTTAGATGGATTTTGTTTGTGCCACAACATTACTATATGAATATTTGGTAAATACATAAACAGTATTAAATATTTAAAATTTCTAATTGCGAAAATAAAAAAATGTATTTATTCGATAAATATGTATTGCCTAAGCGGATATTTGTGGCTTGTCATGTTAGTAGAAAAGGATTATAAGGAATTAAAATGACAAAACATAATAATAAACTTTAAACAAAGATTATATAGTTTCAATGTGCATAATGATCTGTTTGTTACGTATTTTCTTTTCTATCGTATTTTTATCATGGCTTTTATTTCTATATTTATCTTAATTTTAATATACTTTTTTTTCTCTTATCTCTCACAGTGTTGGAGTAAGATCAGTGTATACTCCACCTCCGTAGAATAACGGACCGAAATCACACTGATATTTTTACTATTGTTGTAACGTGCATAATAAACTTTCTAGGAATGATGATACGATCCTAAAAGACATGCTTGCCATAAACTTTTTGGATGCTTTTCAACATTATATTTATGTATGTTTATACAAACCTTGTATGCAGTTCAAACTTTATGTATTTAGGAACGCATAATCTCAAAGAAAAATATAACAAGTATATGTTAAAGACTCAAATGAAAGTCACATGAATACATTCGACGTCACCATATCTTCATAGCTATTAATTGAAAAGGTTGCTGCTAATTGGAGCAAAATATTTCATTTTTTATTTTATATCACAATATTTGATTAGATATGATGTTTAAGAAAATATAAAAGAAATTCTAGCACATGATAAAGTATCATCTTAACCTATGATTTATAAAATGTCATTGTTGATAAATGAGAAGTTTATAATTAAATATATATTTTTTAATATTCCTATGAAAATATGTGTCATTCTTTTTTGAAACAGATTAGAATTTTTTTTAAAAATGTATTTGCACGGAGAAAAAAAGCCAAAGTATTTGGTTTCAAATGCAAATAAACTAAAATTTTTGTTATGGATCTCGTAGAAGCAGACCAAGGAGGGGTTACAAGATTAAGGACTTTAGCCCAAGGTGCACCATACATAAGCAATGATGTTTTACAATTTAGTTTACAAGTTTTTTGCTCTAAAAGTTTTTGTAATATCAGCTAAATAAGTAGAACTATTGCTAATGCTAAAAATAGATGTCCAATACTTTTACTCACCCATTATATTAAAAATAGATGTCCAACAATACTTTTACTCATAGTTCCTAATTTGCCTTTATCATTAATTTTAATCATTTTCTAATTATATTTTTTAAGATACTGTATTTATTATATTCAAAGGGTAATTATCCCTATCGATCATTTATTGTTTTTTAATCTCTGTGTCAAGTCAATAGTGGACAACTATTATTGGAAGGAGGAAGTGTGAGATGTAATTAATTATTCAATATATCTGTAGAAACACCATAACATGCTTCTTCCCTAACAAATCCTCTCATCTCTTATGAAAATCAAAAGGATATGACTTTACCATAACAACTCTATTATTGAACTCTGTAGGGTTCCATGTAGCATTATTAAAATTGACTTGTCTTAATTAGGCACGCAATCTAATCAAAATTATGGTATTAGGCATGCAATCTAATCCAAAATTAAATTATTAAGCACACATTCAAATCAAAATTAAGGTATTAGGCACACAATCTAATCAAAATTAAAGTGTAGTTTTGTTAAGCAAATAGTGAAACACTATTGGTGCTAAACTCAAATAACATTGCAAATACAAACAATGGAAATATAATTTAAGAGACTGGTAGGTTTCAAATTATATGCCAATTGAGATGAAACAATATCACAACTTTACAACATATACTATATAATACTTCAAGCAAGCTATTTTTCAACCCAAAAAGAATAGAAATACTAGTTGTATCAATCTTCTCTGGGAACTGGAAGTATAACCTATACTAAGTAGACTCTATCTATACACTAAAGCACAAAATCTCTTCTTTTTCTATACTATAAAAAAAGAAGTACTCCTATATACTAGAAAGTGTGCTTTAGAATTTTGTTATACTTTTGTCACCACTTCTTTTCTCCTAGAACTAGAATAGGTTGCATTGGGCCAATGGCCTCACTAACTTTGTTCGCACGCCCAACATATCAGGTATATTCATGTTCCAAGATTACCTGTAACAAAATCGGGTAATAGTTGAGTAGGAAATCGCTTATTCCCACTCTGAAAATCAATGTTTTCATATCCCAATCTAGTGAAATGACTTCCCATTTCAGGTCTACTTCCCAACTCAATATTTTGGTTAGAAAGGTAATTTTGCTGGCTCACTGGCATGGCTAGGTTTTCGGAAGGAGGAAGTCCTAAAGTAAGAGAGACACCATTATTTCCATGAAAATTCGCGGTCATTTGTTGATCATGAGGATCAAACCTTCCAAAATCTCCCATCGCGTACGCTGCCATCAAAGGATTATTATTAAACCCTTTGTTTGATGATTCTCTAGCTTTGGCTTCCATGTCTACAGATGAAAGAATACTACTTGGAGAAAACTTGTGCATGTTATTTCTTGGCTTTTTCGCGTTGTTTTCAATATGATCAGCAGTAGTAGTATTATTTTCCATGTTGAATGAACCAAGGAAGGAGAAGTTGTGAGCATGTTGTGCTTGAAGTGAGGCACCTGCAGTAGGGGAAGTTGAAATAGTTGAGGTAGAAATTTCTGTTTGAGTAGTAGTAGTACCATCTTGCAATAAGCTGCTAGTAATAATTGGTTGTTTCATCTCTTCATTTGGAGCACTTGATTTTGAGACCATATTGGTCTCTTTGTTTTTGTTGTCTTGTGAAGTGGTACTGTTTTGTTCTTGATTCTTCACCTCTTCCAAGTACATTTCTTCTACCATTGGCTTCCATAGTCGAACTCGAGCATTTATGAACCAGTTGGAGACCTGCATTGCCATTTATATATCAGATTTTCTATAAAGAAAAGAAAATAATTAAAGTAAAATGTGTGTCCAAGAACCTGGCTCCTTGTTAGCCCAGTTTGCTTAGCAAGCATGATTTTGTCTGAATCCTTGGGGTAACTGCAATACAAAAATATTTTAATAAAAAAACATTTTCCTAGTAAGAAACATAATCCTATATTTGAGAAGATTTATTTTTACAACTTATCAAAGACAAAATTAGAATGCACAAATTCAGAATTTAGAATAATGATTGTGGTATGCAATATTTAAAATGTCTTTTTACCCCTCCAAGAGAGAGTTTCAAAATAAAGCGTTGCTTTAACAATCAAGACAGCTTGTACTTAATGTGTTCTTAATGGATGTGTTCAATGTTAGGACAGAAATTATTAAGCGTCACGTGGAAGCTAGTAAAACATTCTTTAAAGACCGTGAGGTAAAAGACAAATGAGAAATATATCATAAGAGACAAATAATTAATGTGATTCGATTAGACGACCTACATCCACAAGAGGAGACGAACAATCTACTATTTCATACACAATATCAAGAGAAATAATTTCACCAATGCACTCAGAACAAAAAAAGGTTCAGACACTTGTGTCTCACAATTTCTCTCTCTACATAAAACTCTCAAATTCCCGTGGACAACATTGTGGATGCTACTAAGTTAAAAGGAATGAGGCTTTATTTACAAAATCACAAACTTTTCCTACAATATAACGAACTCGCCAAATGTAGAGAATTTCTATTTTTCTTTTCATAAAAGGAAAATTCAATTATAATAAGAAACTCAGGATAAATACTCATCGTTAAAACCATAAAAGACAATAAATCGGAGGGTGTATTAAGCGAAAATTGGTAAGAGTACTTCTATCTAGAAGTATAATGAAGTACAGTTTTTCAAAGAAAAAGTAAGTTTAGGGAGTACTTACGGATGAAGAAAATGCTCAAAAAGCCAAGCACGAAGGACAGAGACAGCTCTTTCAGGTAAACCTCTTTGAGGTCTCCAAGCATTTGGTTGCATCATTCCTAGCTGTTGCAGTGCACGTTGTTGCCTTAAATGATGGTCTACAAATTTGAGTCTGGAGCCTTCTATCTTCCCTCCTAAGCCTTCCTCTTCACCTAAACTCTTGCTCGTAGACTTTATTTGTTCAGTAATTGCATCTTTCAGGCATCGAAATTGCTTCGAAATCGCATGCAAAGCCAGTTGAGTGTATGATTTGGCTGATCCACTTCCTGCTACTTGCTCAAATGATGATACAATTATTTGCATTTGGTGATGGTACTGTCTGTACCTTTGTTCCACCTGAAAAAAAAAAACATTAATGTTACTTTTATCATTATGAATATATCGTTTTATAACGTGAAGCTTTCTTATGTTTGCTACAAACTAGAGAAATTTTGAGTAATCCACATAAGAAATTAAAGAATCTTAATTTTCATTTCCAAGTAAGAAATAAGTTGGTGTTATTGCAAAATTCATGAATCATCGAGTCTTTGAACATAAGTTGAGGACACATCTGCGTGGACGTCACACGTTGCGTAAAATATGTATGACAAGAAAAAAAGAATGAACAGGGAGATAGTGGTTTGAATTTTCGTCCAGTGGAAAGACATTTTAGGTTCATAGCTAGCTTTTAGTGTATTATCTTTATAGCTTTAGTTGGACCCGCAAAAGAAAATTTTAGAGCCACACATTGTCAGTTTGTATAAATCAATACAAACGCAACGTACGTGATTGGTCTCTTGTTGGAAACTCTAGTTCTTCAACTAATTAACAAAATATGTACATTTCATCTACCAACTACTATTATTGCAAACATATATAAATCAATAGTTTCATCTATTTAATTTCTCCTCCACAAGCTTTTGACAAGAAAAAATTACATAGAAGGATAGATGTGAAATGTTTTTTACTTTTACAGCTATCGATCATTTGATTGACAAATATTATCTTTTTTCAGAAACTATTCTCAGTGACAATAATAAAATTGTAAACTTAAAAGTTATAGTTACAGGTTCGGTAGACTTCAGTAGTTTTGATGAAAATCGCGTATTTATGTTAAGAATCGATAATCTATAGACTCATAATTCTAGATCGTACCTCTTCAAGCATGGTAAGAAGCTTTGCTTTTTTCATTTGAAGTTCTTGTCTTTGAGAAGTTGTAAGCTCTACAGCAGCTTCATTTTTTTGCCTGCTGCTACTTTCACCACCACTACTAGTGTTGACATCACTAGCCAAAGGCATTGATTCTTTATTCATTGAATTTTCCTTCTTTTGATCATCTCCTTTGATGCTTTTTCTTCCAACAATATTAACAACTTCATCAAGAAGCTCTTGTGCAGCTTTCAAGTACTTAGAGCCTAAAACCATGTTGCTAGAACTTCCCTCTAATGTTCCTCTAATAGTAACATTATTAGTCCTTGGTGATGATGAAATATTGTTATTGAAACTAATTTGTTGTTGTTGTTGAGGGGAAAGGCTTAGTGATAGACCACCCTGTTGTTGTCGGTGTTGTGGTGTCACAATCGGCCTCTGAAACGCCAATTGAGAGGCCAAATCCGTGGTGGTCCCGCCACATGAAGCGGCGGAAACCACCGTGGATGACGGTACTATCACCTGATCATGATGACTACTTCCACTTTGGTTGTTCCACATACGCTGTATAAGCCCATGATGATTGATCTGATCGTGCAAACTGACCGCCGGAAGAGGCACACCGACGAAGTGCTGCTGTTGCAGCGGCGCGTGTGGTATATTCGCCTGGTTGAGCGCGTTGTTGGTTGTCGGGGAAGAATTCAAGAAAAGCAACTGCTGCTGTTGTTGTTGTGTGTCAGTAGTAGCGTAGCCTTGCATATAAGTGTTAGGGTTCATCAGATAAAGTGTCTGAATATTATTATTATTCCCATGATGATCAGCTTGAATGTTATTATCCGAGGTTCCTTGATAGTACATAGCTGCAAAATAATTTCGTACACCAAAATCCTTCCTCCTTTTTTCTTCCTTGAATTTCTCCTTTTATCTGTGACAGTACCTGCAAAAAGAAAAAGCTTAAAATAAGTCCACACAAACATTTTTGAAAGACTCCCAAACTATGGGATTGTTGATTGATGATGCCTTTTAATTTTTTTAAAATAAAGAACACAGAAAGATGGGGAAGGGATTTGTTTATAGTGACAAATAAAGATCTTGAACCATAAATAAATAAATAAGCAGAAAAGAAAATGATAGTATAAAAGAAAGGAAATAAAAAACAGAGAAAGAGAAAGAAATGAAAGGAGCTTTAGCAGAGTGTAGCATCAAAGAATGGATAAAAAATCAGTGACAGACTCACATGTAACTAACTTGTGTCTATCTTTGGGTGGTAGCTCTCTAAGCTTTGAGAAGTTGCCTTCTTGTCAGACTGATCTATATTTTTCTCTCTGCATACTCATAATCTCTTCAACCACAAAAAGGAAATATGAATAAAGAGATGTGGGGTTAACCCCCTAGCCCCCCTTCTTCTATCAATGCCCCAACTACAGGACAAAATAGAAAATAAATTGATAAATGGATTTTTTTTTATTCACTATTTGAAGAGGATAATAGGGAGTAGTAATAATTAATTATTGAGACTTGAGAGGGGAGTATTTACTTTCTTTGTTTCTGTAGATTGTGGAGGGATAGAAGGGGCAACTTCTTTGTTTGGTTCATTATTAGTATTCTTCATTACAATTTATTTATCTTATTTTAATTGAATATAGAGTTTTAAAAAAATATATTTTTAATCTTATAATTTTAAATACGTAACGTGAAAAAAATTAAAATTAAAAAATTTACATTCTTTCCCATAATGTTTAGATAAATATGATGAGTACTTATTAATGGGACGGACTTAGAATATATGGTATAGGTAAATTTGGCTCTATATTTACTAGCGGGGTGGATGTATAAATATATGTATAAGTATTACTTCCTTTGTTTATTTTTTATTTTTTTCATTATATTAAAAATACATATTAATTTTTACATGTTCAGTTTAGGATATATATCAAGAAAACATTTATCACTTTGTTACTAATTTATCTTTATTATTATTTATGATTTTTTTACTCAAAAATATTGAATTTATTATATCCAAAGAATAATATTGTAAACTTATCCTTTTATTAATTGGAGTATTTTTTAAGGAGAGTGAGTATAAATCAAACATGGATAAATAAAAATGAACCAAGAGAGAATATTTCACCCTAACAATAATATATTCAATACTACAATTTCACAAACAAGAGCTTGTTTTCAATTAATCCTAGACTCTCACCCTCTAAATATAAGTAGTTCAGGAATTAAATGATATCTCAAATTTATAAAATTTAAATACTCAGTTTATCTCAAACTAAGTTATTACTCCCTCTGTTTCATTTTGTATGACACTTTTTTCTCTTTGATCAAAAAGAATGTCAATTTACTCTAGAAGATCGGAGGGAGCATTTGATAGTGTTTGAGAAAAATGATATTCTCAAAATAAAGGATAACACAAGAGAGGGTTTGTGTGGTGGGAAAGGGATATGTAAAACGAGGAAACGTCCACTCCGACCATAGGTTGGGTAGGTAAGTAATAATTGATCGTATAAGATGCCTTCCCTTTTCTTTCATCCTACTAATAATAATAAACTTTATTTTTCTTTCTTTAATAATAATATAGTCGTCGTTTTCTTATATATAAACTACATATAATTTATTTCCTTTAATTTGCATGAATAATGTGTATCCACTCATTTGTCTGATATACTGCTGTCTATTAACATTTTTTTTAAAATAAGTGAGAGTTAATTAATTAACTTTATTTTTATTGTGATTAAAATTTAAACCTTGATCTATATGATTAATTATAATTTAACTATATGCTAGATTAATTGGGTAAGTAATTCTAATCAATGTAGCACCAAAATAAAGCTCCCTCTCAAGAGGAAAGGCCAATAAATGGAAATAGACTGCTTCGCGTATTGAAAACGCTCACTTTGTTCATTTTTATTTGTTGAGTTTTGATTTTTCACGTTCTTTAAAATATAATATTTGGCATAAGTATTTTACTGCAATGCTCATATATATTAATAGATGATATATAAGTAATTAACATTGAGGATAAAATATGAATATATATATATATAGTAGAGCCAGAATAGATGAGTGCTCTTTTTAACCAAACGTAAAAAAAAAAAAAAGGAAGAAGAGCAAGGTTAATTTCTCTTGTTATCACGGTTATTATTTCAAAAGGTTATTTTTTTTCTTTTTGATTCTAAGTATTTTCAATAAATAAATTAGTCGAGGGTTGATTTATTGAAATCAATTGAAGAATAATGTACTGCTATCTTTAGTTTTCATCTAAATAGGTTAGTTCAGATAAAAATACTGGAGTTAGTACAGTATATATTTATGATGACTAATTAAGTACTATACTAAATATAACTTAATTACCCTAAGTCTGCGCAATATTCCGTACCAGCCATTTAATGATCTTAAGACTTTTTGCTGTGGTGCCCATCCTCGAGGTTCCTAGACATTAATTAATTCTCATCTAATTTTGTTTGCATAAAGCAAAGAATATTAAAGAGAAACCACTAATTTCATGTTTATAAATAGTATATCACTTCATTTTTCTACATGTATACAGTAAGAAAACAGCATTACATAAGAAACATGTGTTGTGATAATAAGACTAATTTCAGCAAATATTATTAATACCAATGTAAAAATGTATATGCATAAAAACTCTAAATTTATGAAGAAATTACAGATTCATGTAAATTAATTTTTGCCTATGAGACAAATAAACACGAACGTGTTGTGATTATAAGACCGATGCTCCTCATCAACAAATTAAATATTTTTTTATTCTTAACTAAAGTAATTTAATTTATGTTTTTTTTATTATATGTTTAGTCAAATTCTAACGTGGATAAATATGGATGGTCCCAAGCGGCGCCGGCGGAGATTATAGTGAAGGAAATTTTTTGCATATGTACTCCTAATTTATAGGGTGAGTAGAAAAATTTGTTGAGTTTTGACTTTTTTGTTGACTGGGTCTATTCAAGCCTCCAAAATAATACTTAAATCCCTCTCAGATCGTTAAAGGATTGAAACATTGTAAACCTTTTATCTCACCCAAAAGTACTACTGAACTATATGCTATAAGTAGTAGTAAATTTATGACTTTTTCCTTGATCCACCACATATAACTAGAGTTATAACTAGTTGTGGTGCAGTGGATAGTGGATGACGCTGCTTTTTTTGAGTTCAAGTTTTGAGAATAAATTTTTTTTTTAGTAGAGTATTTTTCATTAAATGGGATCCTACATGACACGAATTCGTATATTATTTGGTTACTATATTAAATATGAATATTTAATAATATTTGTTTCATTTAAAAAATTAATAAATTATTTATTTATTTATTTGTATTCGTTGTACCTCTATAATAATATTTAATATATTTTTTAAAGTATTAAATATAATACATTCATATAATAATACTATTTCAATTATTTATTGCTTCTGAAAATGAATGTCAAGTTAATAGTGGATAATTAGTTATGGACGGAAAGAATAACAGTTAAAGCCTACTTAAATTTGATACACTTTATCAAAATGCATATCTAAATTTTGAAAAGTCTTAATCATCCCTTAAAGCATAAACTTTTGAAACTATTTACCTCCCTTGATACGTCATATGGCACAAATAATATTCCGACTCAATTTATATAATTTACTTTTTTTTTTTAGTCAATTTTAAAAAGAATAATATATTTTTATTTTAGTAAAATTTTCACTTCTAATTTTCTATTTTATTCCTAATGAAATATTTTATTGTCAGACAAATATTTATGAATCATTTTAGACTATATATCTTTCTTAAAAGTCAAGTCAAACTATATTATATAAATAGAAACAGAGATTATATTGTTTTACTTTATCATTTGTCTTTACCTCCTATGATTATTTCACATGTATACCTTATAAAGTAAAATGATATAATCTCTATTCCTAATTATATGATATACATATATGTATACATAATGTGTGTGTGTATATATATATATTCATGACTTGATAAGAAGTTTTGAAAGATGTGATCTATAATAAATTATAAATATTTGTATGGTTATAAATCATGTTTGAGAGAGGAGTTAAGAATTGTCATAGTTTAGGAGATAGATAGTTTCAAATATCCATGTGTTGAAAGGGTAATTAAGACTTCTCATAATTTAAGTGTGCATTTAATAAAGTGCATCAAGATTAAGGGTTTTTTTAACTATTCCACTCATTCTTTTTTAGTTATCACTTGCATTTTATGAAAGTCAATTTGTGTAAATTTCAAAGCTAAATCAGATTGCATTAATTTGATATTTAGAAATAAAAATTTAGATATTCAAAAGTTGTACAAAAAGTACTATACATTTCATTTTTTTTCAAATCAATCTGATAAAAAAAAATATCTTAAAATGTTAGTCAAAGTTCATATCATTTGACTTGCTATAAAAAATATTAATTGATTGAAGTGAGACACGTGCAAAAGACGTACACTAAACTAGTGTGTATATATAAGTGAGACACATGCAAAAGACGTACACTAATATATATATATATTGTGATGTAAACACTAAATTGGTATTTCGCGTTAGTAGGATTCAATGACGATGGACCATACTAAAAGGGGCCCGAATCTGATGTAAATAATTTATCTTAATGTAATCATTAGTGACTACTTATACAGCTTGAAATCATAAC
>JBCEWC010018809.1:0-11771 GCA_038996855.1 Solanum aculeatissimum
TCTGGTCTCGATTCCACCAGTGCGTTCATGGTGATTAAAGTTCTTCAGCGAATTGCACAGAGTGGAAGTATTGTGATTACGTCGATTCATCAACCAAGTTATCGAATTCTCGGTTTACTTGATCGATTGATTTTCTTATCACGAGGACAAACTGTTTACAATGGTTCGCCGTTGAATTTGGACCAATTTTTCGCGGATTTTGGTCATCCAGTTCCAGAGAATGAAAACAGAGCAGAGTTCGCGCTTGATTTAATTCGCGAACTCGAAGGTTCACCTGATGGAACAAACAATTTAGTTGAATTCAACAGAACATGGAAAACTACTAATCAGAATTCTGAAACAACACCAGCGAGATATGATTTGTCATTAAAGGAAGCAATAAGTGCCAGCATTTCTAGAGGGAAACTGGTTCCTGGTGCAACGAATGATGCTGCTAATAATCCTACTGCTATGGTTCCTACTTTTGCAAATCCAATATGGACTGAAATGGCCGTGCTGTCAAAGCGGTCGTTCACAAACTCATGGCGTATGCCGGAGATTTTTGCTGTCCGTTTCGGTGCAGTAATGCTCACGGGTTTCATCCTCGCGACCATGTTCTGGCGGCTCGACAATTCCCCTAGAGGAGTACGGGAACAGATTGCGTTTTTTGCGTTCGCGGTGTCCACAACGTACTACACATGCGCGGAAGCATTGGCCTCTTTCATTCACGAGAGGTACATTTTCATGAGGGAAACGGCTTACAATGCTTATCGGAGATCGTCTTATTGCATCTCTCACGTTTTTGTTTCGATGCCATCTTTGATATTCCTCTCTATATCGTTTGCATCCCTGACTTTCTGGGCTGTTGGTTTAGACGGTGGAGCTTCGGGCTTTTTGTTCTATTTCTGCGTCATCTTGGCTTCGTTCTGGGCAGGGAATTCATTCGTCACGTTCCTCTCTGGCTTCATTCCTCAAGTCATGATCGGATTCGTAATTGTTGTAGCAATTCTTTCATATTACCTCCTCTTCAGCGGTTTTTTCCTGAACCGCGACAGGATCCCATCTTACTGGATATGGTTTCATTACCTTTCGCTTGTGAAATACCCATACGAAGCACTGTTGTTAAACGAATTCAAAGACTCCACGAAATGCCTCGTTCGTGGGATTCAATTGTTCGATAATAGCCCAATCGGCGATGTTTCGAATTCGATGAAGGAGAAATTGTTGGACAGTATAAGCGAAACGTTGAACGTAAGGATAACAAGTTCCAGATGTGTGACGACAGGTGCAGATATATTGGTGCAACAAGGGATAACTCAACTCAACAAATGGAATTGCTTGTGGGTAACAATTGCATGGGGATTTTTCTTTAGGATTTTATTTTATTTCTGCTTGTTATTTGGAAGTAAAAACAAAAGAAGGTAATAATAATAATAAGCTAAAGATAAATATCATAATAATGTACACTGTTAAGATACTTTTCCATACTTTTTTTTTTTGGGTAATTCATTACAAGTTTTTTTTTATTTTTATTTTTATTTTTATTTTTTATAGGGAAATGACCAACGTTAAGAGGTTCCCCAGCCTCTTAACCGGTCAAGAGTTGAGCAACACCCCCAAGCTATACCATAAATAAAAACCATCAAAGTACAAAGTTTGAAAGGTTCACGGTACTACACTCGCGTGATTCCCAATGAACCCATATACAACGATGGTCAAACCTAGTAAACTAAAACAATACACAAAAAGACCTAGTCACTAGGAAAGCCATAAATAAGGGAGACTCTCCCTTTACAATAAAAAGTAGCCTACACTAAATCTCCAGCGCAGCAACTCTGAAGACTTCAAGGCATCACATCCGAGATTCACGGGGGCTTCTTAATTCGTTTTGTTTTTCTTCTTTTGAAAGATGCCATCCCATATTTGTCCATCCTCCAAAAGGCTCTTGCATCTCTAGGTAATTCTTGGACAGATGAATAAACTTCTGGAACAGCTAAGGAATGTCCCAATTTTGCTAATGTATCCGCTACCATGTTTGCTTCCCTATAAATATGCCTGCAAGAAAAGAACATAAACGATGGAATAATACAATTAATCTTATGGATTACCTGATGTGTGTTCCAAGAAGGCTCCACCCGATTGCGAATTCACTGAATAGCCAATTGTGAGTCCATTTCAAGCACCACATAGTGCAACCCCAATTGCCGACACCTCTCTAGACCAAAATACGCTGCGTGAACTTCTGCGAAGTTATTTGTACCGCTGCCCAAATGGTAGGAATACGCAAAAATAAGTTATTTTTAAAATTTGTGTTTTAGGTGTAAATTGTAAAGCTGTTAAATTTGAAATTTAATAATATTCCCCAAGACATTGAAAATGAAATATAGATTTGTGCATGAAGCCTTAAAGCGAAACTAAGAAAAACAATCTAAAGGATATCACATGGATAAGGCTGTATATCTATCGGTTTGATTCGATTTTAAAGTTTATCGATTTGATTTATTGGTTATCGGCTTATAGATATTCAACCTGAACCCACGAAAAACTGAGAAAATCGCCTGATTCCTGTTTCGGAGCCCATAAAATGCTCCTAGGCGCTGTTCGACGACACCAGGCCTACTAGAACTCTTAGCGGGCTCGTTACAGATGGTTACGTAAAATTTTCCAAGAAAAATGGGCTCGAAACCCCGACACCTCCAGAATCCGTAGGCTAAAACCCACAAAAAATTGATTAAATCGTTTGATTCCTATTCCGGAGCCCATAAAATGCTCCCGCACGCTATCCGACGACACCGGAACTACTAAAACTTTTAGAGGGCTCGTTACAGACGGTTACGTGAAATTTTCCACGAAAAATAGTCCCAGAGCCCCAATACCCTCTGAATCCGCAGGTTAACACCCACGAAAAACTAAGAAGATTGCTTGATTCCTCTTTTAGAGCCCATAAAATGCTCCTAGGCGCCGTCTGATGGAACCACGCCTACTAAAAGTCCTAGAGGGCTCATTATGAATGGTTATGTGAATTTTTTTGAGAAAAATGGGTTCGGAGCATTGACACCCTTAGAATCGTGGGCCAACACCCACAAAAAATTACCCAAATCACTTGTTTCTTGTTCCTTGGCACATAAAAACTACCAGGCTATATCCAACCCTAGCGGGCCACCTAGGCCTCTTGCCTGGATCGTTAGAGACCTCTCGGTATAATATTTTGGGAATGATGGCCTCGAGCCCCGGGCAACACAAGGTACCATGGGCTAACACCCACAAAAAACTACCAAAATCGCCTGTTTCTTGTTCCTTGACCCATAAAATACTACCAGACCATATCCAACCCCGATGGGCTACCTGGGCCTCTTGCTTGGCTCGTTACAGACCCCTCGGTATAATTTTTTGGAAAAGTTGGCCCCGAGCGCCGGGCAGCGCCAAGAACCATGGGCTAACACCCATGAAAAATTGCCCAAATCGCCTATTTCTTGTTCCTTGGCCCATAAAATACTACCAGGCCATATCCAACCCCGTCGGGCTACCTGGGCCTCTTACCTGGCTCGTTACAGACACCTCGATATAATATTTTGGGAAAGTTGGCCCCGAGCCCCGTGCAGTGCCAGGAGCCATGGCTAACATCCATGATAAACTGCCCAAATCGCCTGTTACTTGTTCTGTGGCCCATAAAATACTACCAGGCCATATCCAACCCCGACGAGCCACCTGTACCTCTTTCCTGGCTCGTTACAAACCCCTCGGTATAATTTTTGTGGAAAGTTGGCCCCTAGCTCCGTGCAGTACAAAGAACTGTGAGCTAACAACCACGAAAAACTACCAAAATCGCCTATTTCTTGTACTTGACCCATAAAATACTACCAGACCATATCCAACACCGGTGGGCCACGTGGGCCACTTGCCTGGCTTGTTACTGACCCCTCAATATAATTTTTTGAGAATGTTGGCCTCGATCCGCGAGCAACGCCAAGAACCGTGGGCTAACACCCATGAACTGTAGGCTTCTTACCTGGATCGTTAAGGACCCCTCAGTATAATTTTTTTGGAAAGTTGGCCCCTAGCCACGGGCAGCGCCTGGAACCGTGGGCTAACACCTACAAAAAATTACCCAAATCGCCTGTTTCTTTTTCCTTGGCCCATAAAATACAACAGGCCATATTCAACCCCGGCGGGCCATCTTGGCCTCTTGTTTGGATCGTTACAGATCCCTCGGTATAATCTTTTGGGAAATTTAACCCTGAGCCCCGGGAAGCCCCCGGAACTGTGGGCTAAAACCCACGAAAAACTTCCCAAATTGCCTGTTTCTTGTTCCTTAGCCCATAAAATACTACCACACCATATCCAACCACGACGGGCCACCTGGGCCTCTTGCCTAGCTCGTCAGAGACCCCTCAGTATAATATTTTAGGTGAGTTGGACACGAGCGCCTGGAAGTGCAAGGAATTGTGGGCTAACACCCATGAAAAACTACTTAAATCACCTATTTTTTGTTCCTTGGCCCATAAAAACTACCAGGCTATATTCAACCGCGGCGGCCCACCTGGGCCTCTTGCCTTGATCGTTACAGACGTCTTAGTATAATTTTTTGGGAATGTTGCCTCTGAGCCCCAGGCAGCGCAAAGTACCATGGGCTAACACCCACAAAAAACTAAAAAAATCGTTCTTTTCTTATTCTTTGGCCCATAATACTACCAGGCCATTTCCAAACCCGACGGTCAACTTGGGACTCTTAACTGGCTCGTTACAGACCCCTCGGTATAATTTTATAGGAAAGTTAGCCCTGAGCCCTGGGCAACGCCAGGAATCGTGGGCTAAAACCCACAAAAAATTGCCCAAATTGTCGATTTCTTGTTCCTTGGCCCATAAAATATTACCAAGCCATATCCAACCACAATGGGACACCTGGGACTCTTGCCTGACTCGTTAAAGATCCCTCGATATAATTTTTGGGAAAGTTGGCCTCGAGCGCCATGCTGCGCCAGGAACCATGGGGTAACACACATGAAAAATTGTCCTAATCGCTTGTTTCTTGTTCCTTGGCCCATAAAATACTATCAGGCCATATCCAACCCTGACGGGCCACCTGGGCCTCTTGCCTGGCTCGTCACAGACCCCTCAATATAATATTTTGGGAAAGTTGGCCACGAGCCCCTGGAAGCGTTACGAACGGTGGGCTAACGCCCATGAAAAATTATCCAAATCATCTGTTTCTTTTTCCTTGGCCCATAAAAACTACCAGGCTATATCAAACCCCGGAGGGCCACCTGGGCCTCTTGTTTGGATCGTTACAGACCTCTTGGTATAATATTTTGGAAAAGTTGGCTCCGAGCCCCGGGCAGCGCAAGGCACCGTGGGCTAACACCTACGAAAAACTACAAAAATTGCCTGTTTCTTGTTCCTTGGCCCATAAAATACTACCAGACCATATCCAACCCCGACGGGTCACCTGAGCCTCTTGCTTGGCTCGTTACAGACCCCTCGGTATAATTTTTTGGAAAAGTTATCCCCAAGCCTAGGGCCGGGAATCGTGTGCTAACACCCATTAAAAACTACCTAAATTGCCTGTTTCTTGTTCCTTAGCCCATAAAATAGTACCTGGCCATATCCAACCCCGGTGGGACACCTGGGCCTCTTGCTTGGCTCGTTATAGATCCCTAGGTATAATTTTTTTGGAAAGTTAGCTCCCAACCTTGGGTAGCACGAAGAACCATGGGCTAACACCCACGAAAAACTAACCAAATTGGCTTTTTCTTATTCCTTGACCCATAAAATACTACCAAGCCATATCCAACCCCGGTGGGCCACCTAGGCCTCTTGACTTACTTGTTACAGACCCCTCGGTATAATATTTTTGGAAAGTTGGCCCTGAGCCCCAGACAGCGCTAGGAACCGTGGTCTAACACCCACGAAAAACTGCCCAAATCGCCTGTTTCTTGTTTCTTGGTCCATAAAATACTACAAGGCACTATCAAACCCCGGTGGGCCACCTGGGCCTCTTGCTTGGGTCGTTACAGACCCCTCGGTATAATATTTTGGGAACGTTGGCGCCGAGCTCCGGGCACCGCTAGGAACCATGGGTTAATACCTATGAAAAACTACCCAAATCGACTGTTTCTTGTTCCTTGGCCCATAAAATACTACCAGGCCATATCCAACCTCGGCAGGCCACCTAGGCCTTTTTCCTATCTTGTTACAGACCTCTCGATATAATATTTTGGGAAAGTTGGCCACGAGACCCTAGAAATGCCAGGAACTATGGGCTAACACCTACGAAAAACTGGCTAAATCGCTTGTTTCTTGTTCCTTGGCCCATAAAAACTACCAGACCATATCCAACCCCAGTGAGCCACCTAGGCCTCTTGCCTGGATTGTTACAGAATCCTTAGTATAATTTTTAAGGAATGTTAGCCCCGGGCCCCGGGCAGCGCAAGGTACTATGGGCTAACACCCACGAAAAACTGCAAAAATTGCAGTTTCTTGTTGCTTGGACCATAAAATACTACCAGGTCATATCCAACCCGGGCAGGCTACCTGGGCCGCTTGCCTGACTCGTTACAAACTCCTCGTTATAATTTTTTGGGCAAGTTGTCCCCGAGCCCCGGACAGCGCTAGGAACCGTGGGTTAAAACCCACGAAAAATTGCCTAAATCACCTATTTCTTGTTACTTGGCCCATAAAATACTACCATGCCATATCCAACTCTGACAGACCACCTGGGTCTATTGATGGGGTCGTTACAGATCCCTCGGTCTAATTTTTGGTAAAGTTGGCCTAGAGACTCGGGTAGCGCCAGGTACCATGGGCAACACCAATGAAAAACTGCCAAAATCGCCTATTTCTTGTCCTTGGCCCATAAAATACTAACAGGCCATATCCAACCCCGGCGAGCCACCTGGTCCTCTTGCCTGGCTCGTTACAGACCCCTCGGTATAATATTTTTGGAAAGTTGGCCCCGAGCCCAGCGTAGCGCCAGGAATCGTGCGCTAACACCCATGAAAAACATCTCAAACTGCCTATTTCTTATTCTTTGGCCCATAAAATACTATCAGGCCATATACAATCCCGGCGGGCCACTTGGGCCTCTTGCCTAACTCGTTACAGACCTCTCGTTATAATTTTTTTAGAAAGTTGGCCCTGAGCCCAGGGCAGCGCCAGAAACCGTAGGCTAACATCCACAAAATATTGCCCAAATTGCCTGTTTCTTATTCCTTGGCCCTCAAAATACTACCAAGCCATATCCAATCCCGACGGGCCACCTGGGCCTCTTTCTTGACTCGTTACAGACCTCTTGATATAATTTTTTGGGAATGTTGGCCCCGATCCTAAGGCAACGCCAGGAATCATGGGCTAACACCCATGAAAAACTACCCAAATCGCCTATTTCTTGTTCCTTGGCCCATAAAGTATTACCAGGCCATATCTAACCCCGGCGGGCCACCTAGACCTCTTTCCTGACTCGTTACAGACCCCTCAGTATAAGGTTTTGGGAAAGTTGGCCCCGAGCCTCGGGCAATGCCAGGAATCATGGGCTAACACCCACAAAAAATTGCCTAAATTACCTGTTTCTTGTTCCTTGGCCCATAAAATACTACCAGGCCATATCCAACACTGGCGGGAAACCTGGGGCTCTTGCTTGGATCGTTACTGACCCTTGGTATAATTTTTTGAGAAAGTTGGCTCGGAGCCCTGAGCAGCGCCATGAACCGTGGGTTAACACCCACGAAAAACTGCCCAAATCGATTGTGTTTTGTTCCATGGCCCAAAAATTACTACCAGGCCATATATAACCCAGGTGGACCCCTTGGGACTCTTGCATGGCTCATTACAGATCCCTTGGTATAATTATTTTTGAAAGTAGGACACGAGCCTCGGGCAGCGCCAGGAACCGTGGGCTAATACCCACGAAAAATTACCTGTTTCTTGTTCCTTGCCCCATAAAATACTTCCAGGCCATATCCAACCCACGGTGGGCAACCTGGGCCTCTTTCTTTGCTCATTACATACCTCTTGGTATAATGTTTTGTGAAAGTTTTCCCCGAGCCCCGGGTAGCGACTGGAACCTTGGGCTAATACCCATGAAAAATTGCCCAAATCTACTGTTTCTTGTTCCTTGGCCTATAAAATACTACCAGGCCATATCCAACCCCGACGGTGCACCTGGGCCTCTTTCCTGGCTCGTTACAGACCCCTCGGTATAATTTTTTGGGAAAGTTGGCACCTAGCCACGAGCTGCGCCAGGAACCGTGGGCTTACACCCACGAAAAATTGCCCAAATCGCCTGTTTCTTGTTCCTTGGCCCAAAAAATATTACTAGGCCATATCCAATCCCGGAGGGACACTTTAGCCACTTGCCTAGATTGTTACAAACCCCTCTGTATAATCTTCTAGGAAAGTTGGCCCCGAACCTCGAGCAACACAAGGAACCGTGGGCTAACACCCACGAAAAATTGTGTAAATCGCCTGATTCCTGTTCCTTAGCCCATAAAATACTACCAGGACATATCCAACCCCGGCGGGCCACCTGGGCCTCTTGCCTGACTCGTTATAGACCCCTCGGTATAATATTTTGGGAAAGTTGGCCACGAACCCCTGGAAGCGCTAGGAACTATGGGCTAACACTCATGAAAAACTGCCCAAATCGCCTATTTCTAGTTCCTTGGCCCATAAAAACTACTAGTCCATATCCAACCTCGCCGGGCCACCTGGACCTCTTGCCTTGATTGTTATAGACCCCTCAGTATAATATTTTGGGACTGTTGGACCCGAGCCCAGGGCAGTGCCAGAAATCGTGGGCAAACACGTATGAAAACCTACCAAAATTTCTTGTTTCTTATTCCTTGGCCCATAAAATACTACAAGGCCATATCTAACCCCGGCGGGCAACCTGAGCCTCTTGCCTAGCTCGTTACAAACCCCTCGGTATAATATTTTGGGAAAGTTTTCCCCTAGCCCCGTGAAACACAAGGAACTGTGGGCTAACACCTACGAAAAACTACCCAAATTGCCTGTTTCTTGTACCTTGACCCATAAAATACTACAAGGACATATCCAACACCGGAGGGCCACCTGGGCCTGTTTCCTGGCTCGTTACTAATACCTCGGTATAAATTTTAGAGAAAATTGGCCTCGAGCCCTGAGCAGGGCCAGGAACCGTGGGCTAACACCCATGAAAAACTAACCAAATTGCCTATTTTTTTCCCTTGGCCCAAAAAATACTAACAGGCAATATCCAACCCCGGTGGTCCCCCTGAGACTCTTGCCTTGCTTTTTACAGACCCCTTGGTATAATATTTTTTAAAGTAAGCCTCGAGCCTCGACAGCGCTAGGAATCGTGTGCTAACACCCACAAAAAACAACACAAATTGCTTATTTCTTTTTCAATAAAATACTATCAGGGCATATCCAACCCCGGTGGGTCACCTGGGCCTCTTGCTTTGCTCGTTACATACCCCTTGGTATAATTTCTTGGGAATTTTTTCCCCGAGCCCCGGGTAGCTCTAATAACCATGGGCTAACTTCACGAAAAATAGCCCAACTAGACTGTTTCTTGTTCCTTAGCCCATAAAATACTACCAGGCCATTTCCAACCCCGACGGTCCACCTGGGCCTCTTAACTGGCTTGTTAAAGACCTCTCGGTATATTTTTTTGGGAAAGTTAGCCCTGAGCCCCGGGAAGCGTTAGGAACCGTGGGCTAAAACCCACAAAAAATGCCCAAATCGACTATTTCTTGTTCTTTGGCCCATAAAATACTACCAAGCCATATCCAATCCCGATGGGCCACCTGGGCCTCTTGCCTGGCTTGTTACAAATCCCTCGATATAATATTTTGGAAATTTGGCCTCGAGCGCCGGGCTGCGCGAGGAACCATGGGCTAGCACATATGAAAAATTGCCCTAATCTCCTGTTTCTTGTTCTTTGACCCATAAAATACTTCCAGGCCATATCCAACCCAGACGATCTACCTGGGCCTCTTGCATGGCTCGTCACATACCCTTTAGTATAATATTTTGGGAAATTGGCCACGAGGCCCTGGAAGCGCCAAGAACGGTGGGCTAACACCCACGAAAAATTGCCCAAATAGCCTATTTCTTGTTCCTTGTCCCATAAAAACTACCAGGCTATATCCAACCTCGGCAGGCCACCTCAGCCTATTGCTTTGATCATTACAGACCTATCGGTATAAAGTTTTAGGAAAGTTGGCCTAAAGCCTCGGGCAGCGCAAGGTACCGTGGGCTAACACCCACGAAAAACTACCCAAATTGCCTGTTTTTTGTTCCTTGGCCAATAAAATACTACCAGACCATATCCAACTTCGGCGGGCCACCTGGGCCACTTGCATGGCTCGTTAAAGACCTGTCGGTATAATGTTTTCGGAAAGTTTCCCCCGAGCCCAGGGCAGCGCCAGGAATCGTGTGCTAACACCCATGAAAAACGACCCAAATCAGCTATTTCTTGTTCCTTTGCCAATAAAAAACTACCAAGCCATATCCAACCCCGATGGGCCACCTGGGACTTTTGCCTGGATCGTTTAAGACCCCTCGGTATAATTTTTGGGAAAGTTGGCCTCGAGCGCCGGGCTGCACCAGGAAACATGGGCTAACACCAACGAAAAAACTGTCCAAATTGCCTGTTTCTTGTTCCTTGGCCCATAAAATACTATCAAGCCATATACAACCCCGACGGGACACCTGAGCCTCTTTCCTTGCTCGTTACAGACCCCTCAGTATATTGTTTTTGAAAGTTGGCCTCGAGCCTCAGGTAGTGCCAGGAACCATGGGCTAACACCAATGAAAAACTGCCCAAATCGACTGTTTCTTATTTTTTGGCCCATAAAATACTAACAGGTCATATCTAACTCGGCGGCCCACCTGGACCTCTTGACTAGCTCCTTACAGACCCCTTGGTATAATTTTTTTTAAAGTTGTCCCCGAACCCATCGCAGTGCCAGGAACTGTGCGCTAACACACATGAAAAACTACCCGAATCATCTATTTCTTGTTCCTTGGCCCATAAAATACTACCAGGCCATATCCAACCCTGGCGGGACACCTGGGCCTCTTGCTTGGCTCGTTACAGACCGCTCAGTATAATATTTTGAGAAAGTTGGACCCCAACCCCGGGCAACACCAAGAACGGTGGGCAAACACCTACGAAAAACTGCCAAAATTATTTATTTCTTGTCCATGGCCCATAAAATACTACCAGGCCATATCCAACCCCGGTGGACCACCTGGACCTCTTGCCTTGCCTGTTACATACCACTCGGTACAATATTTTGATAAATTTGGCCTCGAGCCCCGGACAACGCTAGGAACCGTGGGCTAACACCCACGAAAAACTGCCCAATCGTCTATTTTTTGTTCCTTAGCCCATAAAATACTACCAGGCACTATCCAACCCCGGTGGGCCACCTGGGTCTCTTGCTTGGGTCGTTTAAAACCATTCAGTATAATATTTTTGGAACGTTGGCCCCGAGCTCTGGGCAGCGTTAGGAATCGTGGGCTAATACACATGAAAAACTGCCCAAATCGCCTTTTTCTTATTCCTTGGCCAATAAAATACTACCAGGCCATATCCAACCCCGGCGGGCCACCTAGGCCTCTTGCCTGGCTCGTTACAAACCCCTCTATATAATACTTTAGGAAAGTTGGCCACGAGCCCCTGAAAATGCCAGGAACTACGGGCTAATACCCACGAAAAACTACCCAAATTGCTTGTTTCTTGTTCCTTGGCCCATAAAAACTACTAGGCCATATACAAACCCGGTAAGCCACCAAGGCCTCTTGCCTAG
>JBCEWC010018810.1:0-11769 GCA_038996855.1 Solanum aculeatissimum
GGGGGGTAAAATAAATGAAACTTTCAAAATTTAAAATACTACAACAACAATAACATACCCAGTGAAATCCCACAAGTCGGGTGTGGGGAGGATTAAATGTACCCAAACCTTACCACTACTTCATAGAAGTAGAGAGACTGTTTCCGAAAAATAATTTTAAAAATATTTTTTAAAATTTGTTTTAGGGGGGAGAGGGGCTGATAGAGGGAGGGGTAAGAAAATAAGAATTTTCAAATTTGAAATATTTTTCAAAATTGAATTTTTAAATTTTTTTATTGAGGAGTGGGGCTAGTAGGGGAAGAGGGTAGGAGACTGGGTATAAAACTAAAAAAATTTAAATTCAAAATATTTTTCTAAGAAAAATAATAAATTTTGTAATTTTTGTTTAGGGGTAGAGTGAGGTAAGGAAAAAACATTATAATTTAAGTTTGGAGGAATATTTTGAAAAATATTTTTCTTAATATTTTGAGAGAAATCATTTTACTTAAATTTGAGGAAGACAAGTTGAGTTAGGAAAACATTTAAGACAATTAAATATGAGAAAATTAAAAAAAAAATCAGAAAATAATTTCCATCATTCCAAACACACCCTTAATCTCTCTGTTACTTTTGCAAATCCAATTCAGACTATGGTGTTTTCTTATAAATAGAGACTTTGAACTTGCAAACAATATAAAGCTCTCTAGTTTGAGAAGATGGCCAACTCATCTCTTCAATCCCCAATAGCCAAAAAGTTATTTCCTTTCTTCTTTTATTTTCCCTATTCAGAATCTTAGTAGATGATAATATTAATTATTATATTTTTCAACATATTTTTGCAGGCTAGAAGGTAAGGTAGCAATTATTACTGGTGGAGCTAGTGGACTGGGTGAAGCTACAGCTAGACTTTTTGTTCAACATGGTGCAAAAGTAACAATTGCAGATATTCAAGATGACCTTGGGACTTCCTTAGTACAAGAAATTGGGACTGGACAAACAATTATCTATGTTCATTGTAATGTCGCAATCGAATCTGATGTAAAAAATGTTGTTGATGCGACAGTTGCCAAATTCGGTAAGCTCGACATAATATTTAGTAACGCTGGTATAATAGAAAAGCCAATTTCAAGCATCCTCGATGTAGATTATGAAATAATAAAGAACGTATTTGATGTAAATATTGTTGGCGCATTCTTTTGTGCGAAACACGCTGCTAGAGTGATGATTCCAAATAAGAAAGGTGTCATTCTTTTCACGGCGAGCGTTGCGGCCGTGGCCTATGGTAGCACTGCCTCACATACCTATGTGGCCTCAAAGAATGCAGTTTTGGGGCTCTCAAAAAACATTGGAGTCGAATTAGGAAAATATGGAATAAGAGTTAATTGTGTTTCTCCTTATGGAATTAGCACACCATTAGCATTGAACATGCTCGGAATAGCAAACAGAGAAATGGTAGATGAATGGTTTACAGAAGCAGGAAATCTAAAAGGAGCTTTATTGGATGAACAAGATGTGGCAAATGGAGTGTTATATTTGGCAAGTGATGATTCCAAATATGTGAGTGGTTTAAACCTAATTATTGATGGTGGTTTTAGCACCACAAATGTGGCTTTAACAGAGGCCTACAACAAATTATTTTCATCAAATGATTAATCAGATGATCATTTGATTGAAAGCTATCCAATATGCATATTATTATATTATATATGAATCTATATAAATAAGAATAAGGAAGAAAAAGTTAGTCCTGGCCCCTTTGATCAATTGGATTATATATGTTGTACCTTACTCTTAATATACTTCTGGTTTAATTCAACACCCAATTTTGAACGCTCAAAATTGATTGAACTGATGAATAGATGTGTCATATTTATCAAGAAGTTATTACTTAATTTGAAAGGAATAGTGTTACGATGAGCTCTAAACTATAGATGAACTTCGACTCAATTTTTTCCTTTAATCATTGTGGTCTTCAGTATTCATCATGTCATGAAAAACTTGTAAGAAGAACTAGAAATCACATCAAAAGGAAATAATAGAAGAGCCAAAAGATTTTTAATTTTTTTTTATATTTCCTCTAAGGTACCTTTTGATATAGACAAATTTTAGACAACTCATTAGTCCCATGCGCACATAGAGTTGTTAAGATACAACTTCGTTGTGTGGTTATCCTTCAAGATTTACTGTAAAATAGATTAGTTTTTCTTAGATATCTATAATAGTTTTTGGTTCTTGCTTGCTTCATGGCAAAACTTTGGCAGTGGAATAATAGGATTAAGAAAAGATTACAAAAATGAGATCAAATTAAATGAATGGAGATATGACGGCGACAACGATGATGGAGATGACAACACTAACAATGACACAAAAAAAATAGAAGAAGATGGAGGAGCGGAGGAAAAAAAAGGTTGGAGGGAAGGAAGGAGAAAAATCTGAAAAGAAAGAAAGAATAATATTGAAAGCTAATAAAAAGGAGAAAATTTTTAAATTTTGAAATAAAAAGGATTTTCTTTTAAAATTTTAAGAGATAAATCTCAAAAAACATCTAAACTATCTCTCTTTTTTTAATTTCATAGCTAAATTATTGGAAGTGCATGTGAGTTTCATACTTGGACTATCACTCTTTGGTTTGAAAAACACCCCAGTGATGTATGTAAGACACTCTGTTTTATTGAAAAAAAAAACTTGTCACATGACATGCCACATAGATAAAATATTCCACCTTGACAAAAATTAAATGAACTATTAATTTAGTTAAAAATTAAAGATTAAAGTATTAATATTCTTCAAAAATATTTTTTTATAAAAATTAAAATATTTTTCTCACCTAATCCACCCCCACATCCGCTCGGTACACCCTCCACCCCCACTCTTGTTTAACCGTTGAAATGATCAAAATACCCTTGGACGAAAGATTGCTCACATAACGCATCATCCCAAATTTTTCTAGCAAATCCAAGGCCGGCATATTGATTAGGGAAAAATTGCATGGAAAAGTGATCTTGGTGTTAGGTCAAGCGGAGCAAAAGATAATTTTGTGAAGTAATATTGCTTAACCAGAAGGGTGCGACAGGTCTGTGTCTCGAACTTGCTCCAAGATAATTCATTTTCACACCCAAAGAATGAGATTTATATTTTTCTTCATAAAACGAACTCCTTGAGTGAGATTTATATTTTATTTCATAAAACACATGTGATGAATGTGTTTTATGTGTTTCGAAAGAAAATGAACTGAAATGAAATAAGTTTGCAATGCAGACTTGTTCCATCACTGTATTCTGATGACATTTTAATGATGGGCATTTCAATCATTTTTCTACCCCTCCTATACTTAACCCATGACTTTCTAAAGTCATTTTCGATCTTAAAACACTTTCTAAGTGTATTCCTAATCACTTTACACTATTCTAACTCAAGAAATAGGTCTAAGGAGAGAAGAGGAGGCTAAGGTTCAAGAAATTTATTTCAAGGCTTATCATTTAATTTTTCAGTCTTCATCCTAGGTAAGTAAGGCTAACACAACATTGCATTGTGTTCGTCCACATGCCCCTTCATCCTTATTGATTTGAGTTGAGTTTAGTTGAGTTTTTTAATTCCTTGATTTGAATTATTGAGTTATTTATTGTCTTATCGAGTTACTTGCATGTAAACACGTGTTGATGATATTTATGACATGAGTATTTGATTTGAATGTATGTTCATGTATTCGTTCACATGAACTCTAATTGAGAATTATATTTTATTTTATGCATGAATTGATTTAATGCTTCGTCCTTTAAGTCTTATTAAATTATGCATTGAAAAATTATTATTATCTCTATACTTTAATTCTTGAGATTGTCGTTCATGGTTACAATCCCGTGAACCCAAATTGAGTTAAAGATCATAATTTCTACTATGCATTATTTTAAATTCAGATTGACCTTTTCTTTGTGTATGCATTGAGGAAAGATGATTTTTAATCGATTTGGAGCATATGTTATCGAGTTTAAATGAATATGAGTTTTGTGGATACACAAGGATATGAGAAAGAGTCTTGACTATATGTGAACAACTTCTGAAGCATGTTTAACAAATGATTTGAGAAAGAGTTTTGAATGAGATGTGAACGACTTTTAAAAGTGTGTTTTAAATTGAAAGAACATATGATTTGTAAGTGAAACAATATGACGAGTTGAGATGAGGTTGAGTTTTGAAAGGTCAGTTGAGACTTGATGAAATGAATTAAGATCTTTTTGCTTGATAGATATGAGCATATAATATTTTAGGAGTAGTACTGAGCACCGATTTGAATAAGAATAAATGACAACTCAAATCCCATTAATGTTACATCTTGAAAAATGATCAAAATACCCATAGATGAGAGAGTACCCGCATAAAGAATCATCCAAAAAAATTTGAAAAGTTCGAGGCCAAAATTATGATCAACACGAAAAATTGAGTGGGAAAGTGATCTCATTCTAATTTTAGACCAACCAGTGCAAAAAATAATATTTTTTGGGGCAAAACGCGATTTCCAGCAAGGTCCGCGACACCTCTGCATCACGGAGATGCTCCCAAATAGGCCATTCTCACACTTTACACAAAATTTATTTAACGGGTGCAATTGATGTGTTACGTAAAAAATAAACTGTGGCTAAACAAGTCTGCGACTCGGACCTGCTCCACCACAGTTCAAATTTTCTCTGTCTGTTGAAATTTTAAAGAGGAGCATTCTAGACTTTTATCCATCCCTCTTACACTTAATCCACGACTGATATAGATTCTTGTTTTTTTTTGGGCCCAAAAAGGGTTCCTAAACCCATTCCTAAGATTCTTTTTGCATTCTAACTAAAGAATTAGGGCTAATAAGAGGAGAAAAGACTAGGGTTCAAGCGATTGGAATAAAACTCTTGCATATTTGGTTGTCATCCTTCATCCCAAGTATGTAAAGTATGGACGTTGTTCTTCCATGTGTCCATAATTGTGATAGGATGAATTGTGATGGAATTGAAGTCCTTATGATTGTGTTTTCTTGAAAACTTCTTTAATGTTTAACTTATTTTACTTATATTGTATAATTGATGATTTCTATAAACTTGTTTCTTGAAAAAATTATTTAAGACTTTGATTTTATAAATCCTAATTATATTTTTAAACTAAGATTTATTGAATATGTCTCGGATTGAGTCTAGAGTCTTGAACTTGTGAATGCTTGATTGTGATTGAGACATGAACATGATGACAACCTCACGAACTTGAAAGTCAAATGTAATTTTCGTAATTGAACCCAAATGATTGAACCTAGCTAAATGTGATCACAAATGTGAGTCTAAATTATTCTTGAAAGATATGGTTGAGAATTGATTACATGGTCGATAGACCGAAAGACTTGATTGTAACAAAATTGATGAACTTATTAAAGTGTATATGAGACTTATTGATTGAGTTAGATTGGGTTTGATTATTTTATGAGCATTGAGTCTTGTGAGGAGTATTGAGTACTGAATTTAGTGAGAGTGAATAACAACTCAAACTCAATAACTACGTAGCCAGCGTATGAGAAGATTGAACTGTAAAGTTTGATGTTTCCCTATTGTCCCAAAAGAGGACTTGATATTATTGATTGAGGATTCGCTAATGAGATGTTCTTTACCCTGGCAAGGTATTTGATGGATGTGGCAACGCCATTGATTTATTATTGTCACGCCCTGAGTCTACACCCTACACGTGATCGACACTTAGAAACCATCTCTGGTCCTATGCAAACCACTTGACGTAGCTATTTTACTCAGCGGAAGATTTAAGCAAATATGATAGGCTAGAACCAAACACAATTACTAAATCAATGTCTGAAATTATAATGAAAGAGACCAATAGAGAAGTTAACAATCTGAAAGAAATACTAAAATATTGTCCATCAGTCTATGAAGCCTCTACTAGTCATGACTAGAGGATAGGTACTGTGACAGGCCACGACTATCTCAAACTAAAAGAAAATAATTGAAACTGAAAGGAATAAGATCAAGGAGCCTCTGGTTGCAAAAAGGTCTCACCACTTGCTAAGTAGAAATGTTGAATCGTCTAATGATACGCCTACTGTGAGACTTTTTCACCTGTGTCTGCATCGTCAAATGATGCAGGCCCAAAGGACGTCAATACGTGAAATGTACGAGTACGTAAAATGGCCAAAACAGGAAAACTTAAGGTATAATGCTCAAATCATAGATCCAATGTAGAAAATAGTTTAATAACAAGAGTAATACATTAGAGCAAAATATCTAATTTAATGCATAAATAAATGCAACTCTGTCTGTGCTTGAAAATAACGCATACTGTAACTTAGGGAGCTTTTCTAACCGACAACCATTACTATGAGCCTCGTGATGATACAACGTCTTGCCCACGTTACCAGAGCTATCCCATACCTTATCGGGGTAAGGAATGAAGTGTTGGGGATCCATATATAAACTGGGTCATCTCAATGGTATATGAGGAGTTGTACATCTGGTACAATTCTATCCTACGTTGGCTACGTAGTTTATGAGGTTGGAGTTATCTGAACCCGTACCCACATCGATGCTCAATACTACTCCCAAAACATGTATTGTGCTCAATAACTGTGAAAGTGTCCCACTTTAGGGGAAAATTAAAAATCAACTACTTGGAGCCTTGTCCCTATATATTTTTTCATTAAACTAGCTTTTCTCAAACTCGTCTCTTAACTCAATCTCAAGATAATATTTTAACTTAAACTGTACATAAATCTGGGTACATGCTTGTAGTAAACTAATCATTTTTCAATGCAAGTAAAACATGCTAGAGAAATAATTTCTCAACTCAACTAGGATTCTTGTAACTGTAATAATACTTCGTGAATTAAAGAAACATGCTCAACAATAAAATTCTTATAATAAGAAATATAACTGTAATAAAATTTCATGGTAAACTTTAGTATTTCTCAACAACTTAACTGGAAAGAAATTGGCTTGGCTCTTGACTAGATTTCTTGCTAAGAACATAGAATAAGTGTGAAAATAAATTTTTTAGGTGGCCTTACATACTTAGGCACGAGTTTTTTTGAAAATTTGGAGAGACTTTGTCAAGCCCTAGTCCTTCTCCCTTTTCCCTAATTGTTATTTTTCTGAGTGGTGTTAGTGAAAGTGAAAAGAATAGCATAGGTTGTTAATTTTTAGGGCAAAAATGACCTCAAAATGATAAAATTTTGGTCTAGGATGGGTGGAAAAAAGACTAGAATGCCCTTACTTTTTAAAACTAAATGTCAGGTATTGTGGTAGAGCCAGTTTGCGACGTAGGCTTGTTGCACTTCAGTTCGATTTTTGATGAAAAACTTAAAATGTGTTCATAAATTATTTTTCCACAAAATAACACAGAAATCACATTTGTCAAATTTGTTTTATGTGTAATTTTACATAAATCATTTTTCAATCGATTTTCTAATTCCGTAGAAATAATGAGACCAAAATTTAAGTGCAAGTCCATGACAAGTCCGCGACGCGGACATGTCACGCACTTTTCTGGAACTACGTTTTTGCCTAAAAAAATTAACTTTCAACTCGATTGTTCTAAAAATCAACCAAGATCATTTTTCCACATAATGTTTCGTGCTGATCGTATTTCCGACCTCAGATTTACCAAAATAGTTTGGGAAGATGTGTTATGAAGCGTTCCCTCATCTAGGGGTATTTTGATAATTTCTAAAGTGTAACAATTGTATCATCACCGACTTATAGGTGATGGTTGTCGGTTCTAAAAACTCCCATATAGGTCTTGATAGTACTCCGATTGGATTAGATTGGATTGTATATGATTGATCTCTATCTAGACTGTATTTTTTCTTTCGACTTTTGACATCCTGATTGAGCTTCTTACTTATTGACTTGAGTATCTGAGTTGATGTTATTCTACCTTGATGCCTGTTTCATTCTGTCATTTTACATATTTGTACATTTCACATACCGACGTCTATTTGGGACTATATCTTTATATGATGCAGAGACATGTATTAGAGATCATCAACAAACGCTTTGTTGGGGATCTCTTCTTCTAGCAGTTGATTGGTGAGTCTTCCCCTGCATTCGGAGGATACCGCTTATATTTTTCTTGCTTTTGAGTTTAATTTATTTTGATTTAAGGTATCTATGAACCTGTCATTGGCACCATCTGGACAATAGAGACAGAGGCTTCATATATTAGACAATGATGAATTGATGTTGAGATTTTTATCTCTTAACTGAATTTCTTTAAAATTATTCTTATGTCGTAGATTTTGGATTTGATTTATTAGCATATGGACTTTATCCATTGAGTTAGAACATCAATTGAATTTGCCTATCATACTGTCTCTTTATTTTAAGTCTTTCGTTGATTTGAATGAATGAATGAATGTGTGATTAGGACAAGTGGTTTGCTTGGGAGCCAGTAATAGTTTTCGAGTGTCGGTCACGCCAAGAGTACCCTCCCGGGCGTGACAATAAACTACGTAGCCAGTGTAGAATAGAAGTTATGCCTCTCTTGTCCCAAAAGAGGACTTTGATTGTAGATCCATTAAGGTTGATCGTCCCTTACTCTGGTAAGATATTGGATGATTGCAGCAACGGCAATGCAAAACATTTCATCATCACTCGCTCATATAGTGATGATTTTTTGTTAGAGAAACTCTCACTTACTGATTAGTTTGATTTGACGTGAGTTGTATATTATTAAGTCTAATTACAAAGCATAATTTTATTCTTAAACTTGCATGCTTTACTGAGTTGAATTGATTGTTGAGTTGAGTTGATTGATGAGTTGACTCTTTTGAGTTGAGTATATTTAATTATATCCTTTCCTTTCTAGCTATTTTACATACGCATACATTCCATCTATCGACGTCTATTTAGCCCTGCATCTTTTCATGATGCAGAGATGGGTATAAAAGATCATCAACAGGCGCTTCGTTGAGAATCTTATCTTCTATCAATTGATTGTGAGTCCTTCCCTGCATTTGGAAGATATCACTTAAGTCTTTTATACTTTTTAGTTAAGTACTTTTAATTTTATTTGAGATAGTCATGAACCTGTCATTGACACTATTTAGACAGTAGTGATAGAAGCTTCACAGACTAGATAGTGATTGGTTAATGTTGAGAACCTTTATCTCCTGATTTGTTCCTGTTAAACTATCTCTATTTTATAGATTTGATTTGATTTGTTGGCCTATAGTCTTTCTTCATTGAGTTAGATTGTTGATTGGATTTGCCTATCTTATTGTCTCTTCATTTTAAAATTTTCGCTGATTTGAATGAATAAATGAATGTGTGATCAGGCCAAATGGTTCACTTGGGAGCCAATAATGGTTTTCGAATACCGGTCACGCCAAAGGTAACTTCAAATGATTCCTTATTTGATTTTGTAACTTTACAAATTTATTTTTAATTTTATATCTTTTATAGAGATTTCCTTTTTAAAATTTACAAATATTTATTTTATACATAATAAAAATGAAAAGTTTTCTCTTTCTATTTAATTTGTAAGTTATCGTAAGATCATTTCCATAAAAATTAACCTTGCGTCTATAAATTATAGCAATATATGCCCTTTTAAATACTTAGCCATATTTATGCGGCTCTTAATTACCAAGTTATGCGGCCGGCGGCCCAAGTTTATGTAATTAGCTACCCCATAGCTTCTTGAAAGTAGTCATAACTCATAGCTTTAAAACTCTAAAGCTAAAGTCTACAAATATGACATGATGTGTATATATGTGTGTAAAGATCACAAAATTTAAAAGTATTTTAAATATTTATCCGGTATAAAATTATGAGATTGAATTTTTTTTATATTTCTAATTTTTTTGTAAAATTAAATTAAGACATATAAAATGAGATAAACGGTTCAAATATTGTTTTAACACAAATATGAATAGTCGTAATTTATAGTTCCAGCCGTTTCAAAAGAATTATCCATTTTCTTTTTTAATTTGTTTAAAAAAGAATGATCTCTTTCCTTTTTTTAACAATATTTTAATTTTAACTTTTCATATGACATGTTTAATGTCCACAAGGTTAAGGGCATTTTGGTACATTTGATATAAGTTTAGTTTAGAACCACAAAATTAAGAAGTCTTTTTTATTCTCTTAAATTTCGTGTCAAGTCAAGTTAGGTCATTCGTTTTTAAACGGAAGGAGTAATATAAAGTAAAATTTCTCCGCAATAATAGTTTGAGTTAAGGCGAAAACTAAACCTAACCACTAGGAGCTAGCTAGGTTTCCCTCCTACCCTTTTATGTAATTAGCCGTCAAATACGAGAATAGTTGAAAAAAATATTATTTTCAATTCAATTTGATCAAAACTTTTCTTTTACTCTTATTTTCAATGTAAGAATTGGAAAACATTTTCATCATACGAAACATTAAACATTTTCTATTGTTTGGTTTAATTTCTAACTTATTATTTTATGTTTGGTTGGTGAATGAAAAATATTTTTTTATTGCTTGGTTAGTGAATGGAAATATTATTTTAGAAAATATCTTTTATTTTATGCTAGAGAGTAGAGAGTATTTTTTAGGAAAATAATTTTTGACATGAAAATCAACCCCAATAATCGATTTAATACCCGACCTCAACACAGGAATTTGATTTGACCCCGCCATTTGATTCAAGATCCGACGCCAATGATCAATCTAAAATTCGACCCCAAGATCCGACCTAAGACTTGATCTAGACATTCAAATTTGTATACGGTTGATCAATTGGGATCCAATCCAGACATTCAAATTGGTACCCAACTTCCAAACCAAGACCTGACCCTGATATGTGACCCAACTTTCAAATCAAAACCCAACTTGATTTTCGATCCAAGATTCAACTTTCAAATATAAACTTGATCTTGACCTTTGAACCAAAACCTAACCACACCGACTTTAGCCTAACTTTCAAATAAATTTAATTTTTTTTAAAAATAATTTTTAATTTTTTTTAGAGGGAGCATGGGGGTAGTAGGGGTAGGGCAAAATATAAAATTTTCAAAATTAGAAATATATATATTTTTAAAATAATTTTTTAAATGTTTTTTGTTGGGGTAAGGGGGGTGGAAGGCTGGTAGGGGGTTCAGGAAAAGGGTGGGGTAAATTGTTTTAAAACAAATTTGACATATTTTTCAAAAAATAAAATTTTAATTGTTTTTGGGTGCGGAGGCTAAGGGTAGGGGTAGTGGGTGGGATAAGAAAAATAAAATATTTAAAATATTTTTCAAAAATAAATTTTAAAATATTTTTTTGTGTGTAGGGAGGAGAAGGGTTGGTAGGAGTTGGGGGTAAAATAAATGAAACTTTCAAAATTTAAGATAATTTTTAAAAATATTTTTTTTAATTTGTTTTACGGGGGACGAGGGCTGATAGAGGGCGGGGTAAGAAAATAAGATTTTTCAAATTTGAAATGTTTTTCAAAAATGTTTTTTTTAAAAAAATTGTTTTTGTGAGGGGTGGGGGCCTAGTGGGGGGAGAGGGTAGGAGATGGGATAAAAAATAAAACTTTTAAATTTTAAAATATTTTTCTAAAAAAAATCATAAAATTTGTAATTTTTATTTGGGGCAGAAGTGGAGTAAAGAAAAAACATTATAATTTAAAGTTGGAAAAAAAATTTGAAAAATATTTTCCTTAAATTTACAAATTCAGACTATGGTGATTGTTATATGAAAAAATGACTTTGTTTCGAAAAATTCGATTAATGACCCAATTAATTTGAATAACACCGAATTTTCAAAATTTACAGAGTCGCCACTTAATTTTTAAAGTTTAAAATTAAGA
>JBCEWC010018811.1:0-11769 GCA_038996855.1 Solanum aculeatissimum
GTATTGGTTTGGGTTGTGTGCTTATGCAACATGGTAAGGTGATAGCCTATGTTTCCCGACAATTGAAGGTGCATGAATAAAATTATCCGACTCATGATCTTAAATTAGCGGTGGTGGTGTTTGCTTTGAAAATTTGGCGTCATTATTTGTATGAGTTTCATGTGGATGTGTTCACCGATCATAAAAGCTTCAAATATGTGTTCACTCAAAGAGATCTTAATTTGAGGCAAAGGAGGTGGTTGGAACTCCTTAAATATTATGACATTAGTGTGCTTTATCACCCCGACAAGGCCAATGTTATGGCGGATGCTCTTAGTAGACTTTCTATGGGGAGTGTAGCACATGTTGATAAGGAAAAGAAGAAGTAGCAAAGGATGTTCACCGTTTGGGTAGGTTGGGTGTGAGGATGGCCGAATTTGATAATGGTGGCATCTTTGTGCAAGGTGGATACGAATCTTCCTTGGTAGTTGATGTTAATGCTAAGCAAGACTTAGATCCTTCTTTGGTGGAATTGAAGAAATTGGTTGTCGATGGTAAGATTGAGGTTTCTCCCAAGGGGAAGAGGTGTTCTTCGGTACCAAGATAGTTTGTGTGTTCCGGATGTTGATGGTTTAAGGGAGACTATCATGAAAGAGGCTCACAATTCACAATATTCTATTCATCTGGGATCTACCAAGATGCATCAAGATTTGAAAGGGTTGTATTGGTCGCATGGTATGAAAAGGGATGTGGCCAAATTTATGTCAGAATGTCCCAATTGCTTACAAGTGAAGGTAGAACATCAAAGGCCCGGTGTCTTGACACAAGACATTGAGATTCCTACTTGGAAGTGGGAGGATATAAATATGGACTTTATGGTTGGGTTACCCCGTACTAGGAGACTATTTGTACTCCATATGGGTTGTGGTTAATAGAATGACAAAGTTGGATCATTTCCTACCGGTCAAGACTACCTATAGCGCCGAAGAGTATGCTAAGGTATATATTCAAGAGTTGGTAAGGTTGCATGGTGTGCCAAGGTCTATCATATCGAATCGTGGTACCGAATTTACTTGTCACTTTTGGAGGTCTTTTCAAAAGGGGTTTGGTACTAAGGTCAAGTTGAGCACCGCATTCCATCATCAAACCGATAGGCAAGCCGAGAGGACAATTCAAACCTTGGAGGATATGTTGAGGGCTTGAGTGTTGGAGTTTAAGGGAAATTGGGATGATCACTTGCCTCTCATTGAGTTTGCTTATAACAATAGTTTTCATGCTAGCATCGATATGGCTCCTTTTGAGGCTTTGTATGGTAGGAGATGTAGGTCTCTGATTGGTTAGTTTGAAATTGGTGAGGCGGCCTTGATAGGCCCAGATTTGGTAGTTGAGGCTATTGAAAAGGTGAAGGTAATTCAGGATTGGTTGAAGACGGCCCAAAGTCATCAAAAGTCATATTCAGATGTGAGAAAGAGGGACCTTGAATTTCATGTTGGTGATTGGGTATATGTGAAGGTGTTCCCCCTGAAGGGTATAATGAGTTTTGGCAAAAAGGGCAAGTTGAGCCTAAGGTACGTCGGACCTTATGAGATTGTGGAACGGATTGGTAATGTAGCTTATCGGTTGGACTTGCCTTTGGATATGAGCTCTATTCCCCCGGTTTTCCATGTATCTATGTTGAGGAAGTTGGTTGGTGACCCCAAGACCATTACGCCTTGCGAAAGCGTGACAATTGAAGAGAACTTTACATATGAAGAAGTATCGGTTGAGATTTTTGATAGGCAAGTGAAGCGGCTTCGCAATAAGGAGGTGGCTTCGGTTAAGGTACTTCGGCAGAATCAAGATGTGGAAAGTACAACGTGGGAAGAGGAGTTGGACAGGATGGAGCGATATCCTTACCTCTTCCAATCCACTCAAGCCTAAGGTACTAGGTTTTATCCTCTCTTTGTCCAAATTCTTTGTTTCTTGAGTTTCATGACATTGCATGCATTCATGAGCACGAAAATGATTTAAATGATGTTTTGATATGAGTTTTGAAATATTTTTGATATGATGCATGATCTTTTGAGTCTTGGTTAGCATGTCTCTTGTTATATGATTGAAGTCCTCAAGCCCTAGCCTTAGCTTATTCGAGGACAAATGTTCCTAAGGGGGAGACTATGTAACGACCCAAATATTTTTGAAAACTCGTTATGGTTGGTCTTGTATGATTCTATACTGGTCATGGTTATGTTTTGGTAGCCACGGGTTGAGTTTAACTAGCCGAACGCAAAATGGATCATTAGAGAGGCCATTTGGACAATAAACTTTGAGGTAACATAACTTTTTATGCTGGTTGAACCGTGTGGAATACTACATATCGCATTGAATCTCTTTCAGTTATCTTCGCAACGTAACTAGTTTCATTCGATTCAGAGTTCTTATGAGGAAGTTATCGCCAAATTAGCGAGACTTCCTGAAATTCAGAAGACATTGAAAATAGGCCCCTAAAATGGCCCAAGGCAAGGACCACGGACTGTGTGAGAGTCCACAGTCCATGTGAGGGTCTGTGATATTGTCCAATGAACTAGGGGTGGCCAAGACCCACCCCATAACCCAAGGCATGGCTCACGGACCAGACCACGTCCCGTGAGACTCAAACGGCCCGTGTGGGTGGCCTTTGAGTGGGGCAGAGGGCTAGTCAACTTGTGAGGTTGATTCTTGGGCCAAGTGTCGATCCACTTACCAGTACACGGTCCGTGTGAAGACACACGGCCCGTGAACCCCCTCTTCAAGTGGTCCAGAAAGTCCCCCAAAAGTTCGAGCTGAAGGAAATTCTAAGACATGGCTCACAGGCACTTACACGGCCATTGAGCTGTTGGACGGCCACTGTAGCTGCTCTGTGTGACCCTGTGTGACAGTTAAGTGTCTGTTTCATTAATGGTATTTTTTATTTAATTAATCCCTAGGCCCCTTTTAGGCATCCTAAGGTCCCCTAAACCCCCTTAACCTAACCCTAGCTCCTTTTCATCCATTTTAAGCCTCCTCATTACACTTTAAAGAATCCTAAATTGCTCTTGACCTCTATTTTTAAGCTTGAAGAAATTTGGGGAAGACAAACTTGCTTATTTGAATCTTAAATTCCTTTGGTTATTGTAAGGTATGTGGGATTTGATTCAAGGATTTTCTTCCATCCTTGAAGACCCAAGAACCCTTCAATTCTCCCTCTACAATTGCTTCCTAACGGTAACTTAAGCAATATCTAGTGCCGGGTACGCTGGTATGGCGCGTGAGCTGCCATTGGTGGGCCTTCAGCCACCGGACCAACCCCACAAAGCACCCATTGATCCGGGGCATCCTACTACTAATCTCACTACCTTTGATTCAACCCCAGACTTGATAAACTATGCTCTTAGCTCGAAGGGCACTGTGGAGGTTTGTGAAGATGAGTTGTTGCGGGCTCAAAGATTAATGGACTTAGAAAATATGGGTAAGATTCGTGTTGTTCCTAAAGGTGGAATTGATTCTACGAATACCAATTTAGAGTCTGAAATGATGTTGAAGAACCCTGTTTATGGTAGACTGAATTCGTCAGAAAAGGGTTTTCAAGAAGGTAATGATAGTTTCGAGCTGGAGAGGGGAATAATGCATGATATGCCTCCTCAACAAGGATTTTTACCAATGGTAAACTTTGATAGTTCGCTACAGTTCTTAGATGACACAATGTTAGTCAGAGACAAGGATAGCACAGATACTGTTTGTGAAGGTCCCATTTGTTCCCCAGGTGTGGCTGGGCCAAGTAACATAGTTGAAAAAATTTCTTTTCATGAAAGAAACATTCCCACTGAGGGTAAAGAGGAGGTAAGTCCTCAAGATACGGGGAATGGCACTTCAACAAAGTAGCTTAGCAAGAGTCCTCCATCCTTGACAGGTAAAAACTCTTCTTTAATTCCTGCACCTGTGTTGCATGCAGATAGTAAGCATGTTAATGGAAGTCCCGGTGTCGTTTCTGGGAATCCTAATATGTCTTTGAATGCTGGAAAAGCAGACAATGGTATTAGTTCTAGGCTAGCTGTGATTGACAGCACGATATCCTCTCAACTCAATCCTGAGAGAGTGAGTGAATCTAGAGAAAAGGCCTTAGACCAGGTTGAGATAGGTTTGCCTGCTTCAAAAACTGGGGAAGAGCTGGGGAAAGGAAAAGGTTTCCAGAGTGCTAACCAAAATTTTATCCCCCCCAAACCTCATGATTTATCCAAGCTTACCTCCAACTTCCAGAAGCAAAATCTTCCTATTCAGAATCCTAAATCCCAAAACATGACTAATGATCCTCAAGCTAAACCTAGTAAGAATTCCCAACCCCCTCCTTTTACCATTGTTCATTCATATGCCACCAAGCTTAGAGAAAATCAAGCCTAGTCTGTTGCCCCTATAGATATTAGTCCTCCTATATTTACTACCAGGCAGGGTCTTCCAGTTGTAATCTTTAGGAAGGAGGATTTCAAAGGGAAATTAGCTGCTTTATGTAAATTCACCCTCATTGGGAAATTCTCCAATACCATGCCTAAGGTAGAGTTGATCAGGAAAAAGCTTCATTCAACAGACTCAACTGATGGGAGAGGTGAAGATAGCTCACTTCAATGCTAGACACATCTACATAGATCTTGATAATGAGGAAGATCATGCAAGTGTGTGAAATAGGCAAAGGATGGTCATAGAGGGTCAATTGATGAGGCTTTAACTTTGGACCCCTGATTTTTCTCCTGAAAAAGAAACTCTCATAGTCTCAATCTGGATTACCCTCCCTAAATTGCCTTGGCACTACTACAACAAGGAATTCATTTCTACTTTGTTAGCCCCTATTGGTAAGACTCTTTATATGTATGTTGTATCTATTATGAAGACTAGGGGTAGTGTAGCCAAAGTGAGGCTTCAGATTGATATTACAAAAGATACGCCATCTCATGTATGGATTGGCACTGATGAAAATGACTTTACTATTGGGAGATGGAAATCTTTTCAATATGAGGGCCTTCCATATTATTGTAAGTACTGTGAGAACCAAGGCCATCATGAAGAAGTATGTACTATAAAGAAAAGAGACATTGCTGAGAAAAGGAAAAAATATAAGGAAGATGTCAAACAAGCCAAGCAGACAGATGATCAATCAAAGGTTATACAGGTAAGTTCTACCCCTGATGTTCATTCTGATTTAGCTAACCAAATGCCTGTATTGTCTATGGACATGAATGCTCAGATAACTACTAACAAAGTAGAGGATACTCAACAGACTGAGGATTGGCAAACCTAAAGGAAAGGAAATAAAAAACCCACAAAGCAGGTTCAGGGCGGCAGCACAATACTCACAATGAGGACAGGAGAGTTTGGTTCCTACTGGAAATCTTCTAAATGGTACTGAAGATAAAGGAAAGGAAGTTTTACATAACAGTAAAGAGGATAAAAACAAAGGAAGTGTTGGTACAGGAACTTCTGAAAGCAATAAGAACAC
The DNA here is from genome assembly GCA_038996855.1 of Solanum aculeatissimum. NCBI lineage: Eukaryota > Viridiplantae > Streptophyta > Magnoliopsida > Solanales > Solanaceae > Solanum > Solanum aculeatissimum. Next base: position 5,465 of record JBCEWC010018811.1, read on the forward strand.
TTCCTCCCCAGGTATTGACTTATCTCCCCATGAGATTGTTGTGCCTGTTGCTTCTTGTCAGGCACAGCCTCTCATCCCCCCTCTTTATATATCTGTGTATTCTGATTCTGTGGAGTGTTGTGGGGACTTGACTGGAGGTCAGGAGAACACTAACATGCAGGATGGGGGACCTCAGGGGGGAAATAAGGACAACTTGTGTGAAACTCCTCATCAGGTTCACAAGAAAGGCTCAAACCACAAGGAGAATATAGATGAGAGTCAAAATAATGACCCTGTGCAGGAAAAATTCAACAATCATACTATTTTGCTGAGTTCAGCTGGAGGTATGGCTGCAGATATGGGGTCCCATGCTAGTTCTAGCAAAAATGGTACCAAGACAAAGAAGAACAAACCTAGAAAGAAAAGGAAAGATTCTATGAAAAAGAAAAATGAGGACCCTCTTACCCATCAGCCTGATAAGTAGGGGCGGAAGGATGGCATAGAGTAGAAGGAGATGGAAAAAGAGGTGATCTGATAAATGATCAAGTGAGGCAAGAGTTTAGCAAAAAGGGTAATGAATTACATGCTAAGGTGGATAAGGAGTACCAATAGTATACCTTGAATACCATCCCAAATGAAGTGGCTGAAGTCGATGAGTATGCAGTTATAAATTCAGAGGATGAAGTAGATAAGTATCAGTTGTCTATGGAAGATACTGATAATGAAGTAGATGAGATTAGTGAGCATTTGATCAGAGCCTTCAGCCCTCATAAAGATATAGAGGATGATAAAATTATGCAAGTCTCCCAAGAATAAGGGCTTTCTCCCAGAGGTCAGAATCAACAACATCAGAGGCATAAAAAGGTTACTTCTGCTACTTCATCTCCTGTGAATGTTAGAAGGCCTAACACCAGATCCCATAGTACCAAGATTGTTAAATGATTAGTTCTATTATTTGGAATGTGAGGGGTATAAATACCTAAGGAGTAGTGGATAGAATCAAGTCTCTTAAAGCTATGAATTACAATGATTTTATTGCCTTATTGGAGCCTTTCTCTAACAACTCTCAAATCCATAAATTCAGAATGAGCCTTTGTATGGATAATGCTACTCATAATCAGAATGGAAAGATTTGGCTCTTTTGGAATCAAGATGTGGACTGTGAAGTTTTAAATAATGATGAGCCGTTAATCACTTGTAAAATCACCCATAGTATATGGAAAATGCCTTTTATCATTACTGTTGTCTATGCTAAATGTAAGGATTTGCTAAGAAGACCCCTTTGGGATCGGATGTTAAAGTTGGCCAACACTTATTCTCCTTGGTGTACCATTGGGGATTTCAATGCTATTTCTTGCCCAGAAGAAAAACTAGGGGTTCTACCCTACAATATGAACAAAAGCTTTGAGTTTATTGTTGTCACTAAGGCCTGTGGGCTTATGGATTTGGGTTTTAGTGGTCAAAAATACACTTGGTTCAACAAAAGAGTAATTGGGGTTATGATTTGGAAAAGATTGGATAGAGCCATGGTTAATGATCATTGGCTTAACTTCATGCCTCAGACTACTATAACTCATTTACCTAGTACAAGATCTGACCACTGCCCAATGCTTATGGAGATGGTTACCTCCAGTACTACTCCAATCAAGTATTTTAAATTCCTTAACTGTTGGGTTGATCATTCTTCTTTTAAAGATACTGTGACCAAATGTTGGGACAGGGAGGTGAATAGGGATCCTATGTGGATTTTTCAGACAAAGCTCAAAAGACTTGCATCAACTTTGAGTACCTGGTCCAGAGCTGTCTTTGGGGATATTTTTGCCAAAGTAAAAAACTTTGAATTGAAGGTAGCCCAGGATGAGGAGGATATTATCAATTGTAATTCTGGCACTAATAGGACTGCTCTATATGCTTTAAATGCTGAATATATAAAATGTATTAAGCTTGAGCAGTCCATTTTAAGACAAAAAACTTAATTACAGTGGCTAAAGGATGGTGATGCTAATTCTAGTTACTTCCATGCCTTGATGAGAGGGAGAAGAAAGAGATTGTACATTCATAGAATTAAGGATGGAAGAGGTAATTGGGTTGGGTTCAAGGGGAGGAGCAGGTAGCCAAGTCTATCTCCACTTACTTTCAGAAGATGTTCATTGGTTCTGAGAAACATATCCCTGAGGATGCACTTCATTATATTCCCAGGCTGATTTCACAGGATCAAAATGATAATCTGCAAAGTCTTCTTTCTCTGGGAGAAGTGAAGAGGTCTATTTTTTCCTTAAGCCCTGACTCTGCTGCTGGCCCAGATGGCTTTAATGGTAAGTTCTACCAAAGCTGCTGGCCTATTATCAAGAAGGATTTATTAGCTGTGATTCAGGCTTTCTTTTGTGGTCAAGGCATTCTCAGATACTTCTCTCACACTTGCTTGGTCCTACTTCCTAAGGTGAATAACCCCTCTGAGGTTTCTGATTTCAGACCTGTCAGTTTGAGTAATTTTATCAATAAGATTATCTCCAAACTTCTCTACTTAAGATTGTCTCCTATTCTTCCTAATATTATTTTCCCAAACCTGTCTGGATTTGTTAAAGGAAGAACCACTTCTGAAAATGTTATGTTGGCTCAGGAAATCATTCATCATAGCAAAAAGCCTATGAAAGGGAGTAATGTGGTTATTAAATTGGACATGGAAAAAGCCTATGACAGAGTGTCTTGGGCTTATACATGTCTGGTTCTCAGAAGTTTTGGTTTTGGAGAGTCTTTTATTAATCACATTTGGAGGATTATGTCTTGTAATTGGTACTCTACCGTAATTAATGGTACCAGGTATGGGTTCTTTCAGTCTTCAAGAGGATTCAAGCAAGGGGATCCTTTTTCCCCTGCTTTATTTATAATGGGGGCTGATGTTTTGTCAAGAATATTGAACAATCTCATTTATCAGCCTTTATACCAAGGTTTTTATATGGCTCCTATGGGTCCTCAGATCAACCATCTGAACTTTGCTTATGACATCATCATCTTTACTACTGGCAGGAGAAATTCTTTGAAAATGATTATGTCAACTTTGGGTATTTATGAAAAGGTCTCTGGGCAAATGATTAATATAAAGAAGAGCCACTTCATGGTTCCTGATTGTGCCTTTGAGTCAACAGTGAGCAGGATCAAAAGATTAACTGGTTTTAGGCAACAGAATAGTTCAATGACTTATCTTGGTTGTCCTATCTATTTGGGTAGACAAAGGATTGTGTTTTATTGAAAGTTGATCTCTAATGTTGTTACCAGAAGCAAAGGGTGGCAGGCTAGAATGTTATCCTATGGTGGAAAGGTTGTCCTGATTAAGCATGTGTTACAATCTATGCCTATACACCTTCTTTCTATTGTTATACCCCCTAGTACTACTATTAAACAGGTGCAGAGATTGATTGCTGAATTTTTCTAGGAATGGAGAAATGATAAAAGGAAATTTCATTGGGCTTCTGGGAAGACCCTCAGTTTTCCTGTACAAGAAGGGGGCATTGGAACCAGACAGTTAGTAGATATTGCTACATCCCTTCAGTGCAAACATTGGTGGAACTTCAGGACTAAAAGATCCTTATGGGGGTATTTCATGATGGCTAAATATTGGCAAAGATCTAATCCAACTGTCCAAAATGGGATACAGGACAATCCAGGATTTGGAATAGAATGTTGCATAACATAACTAAACTGGAACCTTATATATAGTGGGAAATTTGCTCTGGGACTGCTTATTGTTTGTGGGACAATTGGTTAGGAGTTGGCCCTCTTGCTCATCATACAGTTGGCATTTCAAGGCTTAACAATACTAGAGTAGCTGACTACCTCAGTAATGGGGAATGGGATGTGGATAAAATTGTTCAGGTAGCTCCTCCTCCTCTCATACCCTCTATTTTATCTCACAAGTTTGTTTATATTGCAGGTAAGCCAGATAGGGCTATTTGGACCTTGAATAGTAATGGTAGTTTCTCTTGTTCCTCTGCATGGAAGCTTATAAGGGAAAAGAGAAACCTGTCAACTATTGATAACCTTATCTGGCACAAATTGGTTCCTTTTAAATGCTCTTTTCACCTTTGGAGAGCTATAAGAGGAAAACTCCTTACAAATGAAAAGTTGATAGTTTTTGGGCAGCAGCCTACAGACTGTTTTTGCTGCAATAAGCCTGGCACAGACACTATAGACCATATTTTTATCTCTGGAGATTTTGCAAAGGCAATTTGGAACTTCACTGGGGCTGCCTTTGGAGTGGACTGTGTTGTCCTTAACTTAAGACATATGCTCCTAAGATGGGGGGCTACTAGTAGAAAGAATGATGCTTATAAGTTACTCCTTCAGGCTATCCCAATTTTGGTCTGTTGGCAATTATGGAAAAATAGATGTGCATGTAAGTATGATGGCAAGAAATCTAACTTCAAAAGAGTTAAGTTTGCCATCCTTAAAGACATGTGGAGTCTTCTCACTATTGCCTTTCCTTATATCCATTGGCCTGAGTTGGTAGATATGACTGAGAAGAGCATACATGATGTAAAGATCACAAAGTTTTGTTGGTTTCCTCCCTTTAAAGGACTTGTGAAGCTCAATACTAATGGAAGCTGTCTGGGCAATCCAAGAAGCATTGCAGCAGGAGGGGTGTGCAGAAATGATGAAGGGGATATGATCTTTGCATTTTCATACCATCTGGGAAGTGGCACTAACAACTTAGCTGAGCTTGAAGTTACATTATTTGGGTTGAATTGGTACCTGCATTTAGGATTCCATGAAGTCCAACTTGAGTTGGATTCTGAATTAGCTACAAAGTGGATCAACAAACAATTGCACTCTCCCTAGAAGATGACTCAGGTAATATTCAAAATTCATTCTATTATACCTTTGTTTTCAATGTTTACTTGCAAGAATGTCTTTCGAGAAGCAAATCAGGTGGCAGATAAGCTTGACAAACAAGGACATCTAATGAGTACACCCAGGATCTACAAGGAAGCCAACCAGCTGAGTAATGATATTAAAGCTATGTTGTTAATGGATAAGCTCGGAATGGCTAATTTCAGAAGAAGGAAGATCAAAAGAATAAAGAAACCGCCCTAACTTGCTTTGGATTCCTTCTAATCTTCAAAGTGGATATGTTTCAGGTAGAGTCATAGCCTTGTTGAAGATTAGGGTAGGTGTCTAGTTTTATCTTATGTAAAGGGAGAGTCTCCCTTGTTTATAGCTTTCCTAGTTAGTTTGAATAGAGAGGAGTCCTCTCTTAGGAATATAGCTCCTAGGATTGCATCTTGTATAGAATGGGGATAAGCTGGCTAATCTTAGACGGTTGGACGGCTTATGTACCATCTTAGGTGGAGGTCAGGTCTTGCCCCCATCCTTTTGTACTATTATTTTTGTTTATAATAAAGCTTAGGGGTGTTGCTAAACCCCTGGTCATTCAAGAGGATGGGGTCCTCTTGGCATAGGCATGTTTCCCAAAAAAAAAAGATTTCTTTAAGTTATGGGTTCTTCCAATTTTGAAGTAAATAGTTGATTGGGATTATGTGTTTTATATTCTAGGTGATTTAATCATGTTTTAAGCTTGAATTTTATGAATGTTAATGGAATCTCTTAAAGAATCAAATTGCACGTCCCTTTATGATTTAATTATGCATGGGTAAATTGCATTATGCTTTAGTTATGGATTTTCACATGGTTTATGATGAATTACCTTTCAAATTGTGAAATTAAGTTTGAATTACATTACCCATGTTCTTGTTCCTCATTCACGGATTATATGCATTATTCATATGTTGAAACTTTTGATGAAACTCTTGTATTGACATGATATGTTAAGACTTGTGATCACATAGTCCCTTGCCATGGCTCCTTGAGCATATTGGGTGCTTGCACCAACCTTGACATGTTTTTAATGCTTTATATGATAAGCTATGTAGATGAGCTACTCTATTTCCATTGACTTGTATTGATCATGAAATGTTTTTGAAATTTAGATGGCCCTTGGCCTAAGCTTATGTATGAGGGTGAGCCTCAAACTTGTCCCTTGGCCTAATCCTAAGCTTATGTATATTTTTATGTCGTTTAATTTCTCATGTTTTGAGGGTGAGCCTCAAACTTGTCGAGGCTCCGGTTATTCATGTAGAGGCTTGTTGGACCATTCTAGGCTTTTGTACATTGACTTGTTATGTTTAACATTTTGGTTATGTAATACTACATTATTTGTAACAACCCAAAAATTTTCGAAACTCCTTATGGTTCATCTTGTATGATGTTATACTAGTCATGGTTGAAATTTGGTAGCCAAGGGTTGAGATTAAGTGGCCGAATGCAAAACG
>JBCEWC010018812.1:0-11767 GCA_038996855.1 Solanum aculeatissimum
GAATGTTGGGAATGTGCTTATGTGGAAAGTCCCCTAACCCAGTATGCCCCCATAGCTTGAGTCCTACTTACCCGCCCATTAGAAAGACTTGCTATGTGCTATGTGATTCATGCTCATCCCATTCCCAGCAACATCCCCATAGCTTGAGTCCAAAGCCCCTTCCCTTAGAATTTTGTGTTATGTGTTTACGTTTCCGCGCTTCCGAACCGATGATGTGAGTGATGATGCTATGATGTCTTGATCGAGGACTTTTGAGTTCTCCTTCGCTGTGTCACATCTAGGCCCCATTTTCGGGTCGTGACAAAATCCTAATTGTTTCTCTTTTGTTTTCCTTTCTTTTTCTCTCCCACATCCTTTCCTTCTAATGCGTTTGACGTTCTGCGTGTTTGCTTTATGTTTGCAGTTTCTAGGCATTTTAGCCCTCTTTTAATTCTTGCCTTCTTCTTCTTTTTTTATTTATTTACTTATTTTAATTTTTTTAAAATGAATTAAGTATTAAAAGTGATTGATTCTACTAACTTTATTTTAGTTTATATGAACCAAGGTGTATAAGGTATTAAATAAATATAATTTAACCCTTCAATTAGATTAATTATCTAAATTTATCTATAACTTAAATAATCATAGTTATTGAATAGTCTAAAATATCAATTTAAAATTTATGAGAAGGATATTTTAGAAAAACAAGAGAACGAATTATCAAAATGACCTAATCGGTCATTACATTATCCACCACTAAAAATCATGTTCGTCCTTGAACATAAAGAAGGAGAAGGAAGATAACCTCCTATTTATGATCATTCCATCAAAATTAACCATTAAGAACTAAACTTTCGAATCATACGTTGGTAAATCTATAATTCAAAAATTATTTTCAAGTCACAGACTAACCCATGGACCCAAGTTGAACAATAATCCGCTAGGCCATAACTCAACCATTAGGATGAATATTTTCACACATAATCACGCTAAAATTCTAAATAAATACCGAGCATAATAAAAAGCAAACCTAAATCAACCATCCCATGCACCTAATGCACAAATCATCATAGATTTTGTCAAGATTTTATTTTCATAATCAAATCTTCTCACAAGCTTAAGTTATAAAATGTGATCTCTAGACATTGGATACTCATCATAGAGAATCAAATTTTTTTTCTGACTCAAGCGGAGAAAATTATTAAGTAACCACTTAGTGAACAATACACCAAAACATACAGACGCTCTAACAACACTATCAAAATATATACAATAAATGTGACTATAAATAACCCTTAAGAGCGATAGAGCTAGACCCAACATGCTTCACATTTAATCATACTTAGCCAGAACATAACCTCAACGATGAGATGAATCATAAGATTGCTAGACAACTATAAGTATTCATGTTAGCTCTTCTATAAATTCACATAAGTCGGGTTGTGCGTGTAGAACCACTTGTATACTTTAACTATCCCCAACAATACTAAATATGTCATAATTGAAATAATCAAGTTTGCACAAGTATCCTATCTTACTAAGAGAAAATTAAAGGATTGGTTCACCCGATCCACCACTAAGTATCTATCTACAAAAGTGAAGACACGAGTGAGAATAGGAGGGAGTAATACTCTAAAGCATGCTCATAATAAAGTAGTTAGTCAGATAAAAATGCATGGAATCAAGGTTGAACGATACAAGATACTCCTTTCATAGTGCTTCTATCAAATATTTTCATTCATCTGACCCCTTTTTTTATAATTATTTTACATATATATTTTTAGCTAATCACAATCAACTTTTCTAGTCTCCAATACAATCGTACACATACTTAATCTATCAAACTCCATAAACTCTTCATAATACTGCATCAAAGACAACACTCTTAATACTAACAGAACATCATAAACATATTGGTTATTTACTATTCTCTCAAATTGTTACTAGTATCAAAGTATTCTTACCAACACATTATCACCTTCAAATATTTCAAACTATGGCTTCCTCTCTTTTCATTTAAGCATTTTTTTTATAAATATGAGTCACCCCAAAGCTGATAACATTTGATTTCAAATTTAATAGTACTTTTTTCATCGAGGTAAAGTTATTTAATTATATCTAAAGTCAATTTCATGCAATCTTTCACATACCAAAATTCAACTACCATTCAAATCAGTGTATGCCTCATGCCAAAACATAGAGATATTCAGTCACCTTAATAATTTTGCATACCATAAGAAAATAACCTTTAGTCATCATCAAGTGTCTATGTAACTCATCACAATAATATATGTAGTCCCATTAACAGAACTATTGGTCCATATTGCGGCGCCCCCCATAAGTCATCTATCATAATTGAAAATCTAAACCAATATAAAATGTAGCATATTTCAAACATCTTTATATTGTTGCTTGAATCAAAACTCAATATTCATAAAACTCACTAATAAAATTCTAGTAAATTTGTGCTAACCAAGTACACATTGCATGGTCATATTTGAGCTCAAAAGCAATAATTAATAAAACCTTTAATTCTGAACCAAAGGTCTATATGAGAGATCTCATTCCTTCACCCTTCTTGGTTTTTTTCACAAATTTTGGATATCCTGAACTCTTCAATATATCAGACTCTTGTTTCTTCACTAACTCACTTATCAACTTTATTCTCTAACCAATAACACATGACATTTTACCTCATGCTCTAAGATGAAACTTTAAGTGAAACACTTCTTTAGGTCATTCAACAATAAAAAATAATTAAATTTATGACCCAAACCACATGCAAGTTCTTCCAAATGTTAGATACTCATTGTTATCCATTATTCCTTATCTTACAAATTCATATCTTGACAAATATACTACCAAAAATGTAGACTAACAATGAAAACTTTGAATCTTTATTTTAACTTGTACTCCAATTCCTTTATCTATTGGTATTAGCTCATAACTTGAGATCTTTAATTCATGTATCTTAACTTTTAATTGATCACCTCTTTATCAACCTTATTGTATCTCTTATAAAAAAAATTCAATGTACTAATTACCATCCTCAAAATTATAAAAATAGCTTATCACCATATTCAAGACGCACATATGTAGATTCATTTTTTAAATATTACTCGATAATTTTTATAATCCAGATCAACGATATGTAACACTATCACCATAATCAAAGACAAACAAAATGACTTTAAATTCAATTCTCTACTCACTCAAAAGATACATTTTTTACCTTTATCATCAGAGTGAATGTCCCTACATCTCACTAATTTATTCATACATGACTCTAGCTCCTTTCAATTCTATTGAAGTAGTATCTCAACACATTCTACATCTTTTCTTATGACCCCGTTACTCATTAAATAGTAGCAAACGTAACTTTTGATACCTGCAAATTGTGTTTACCATACTGAATTCACTCAATCTAAAATCCTTATCATATGATTGCATCTTGATCATAATTCATCACAAACTCTTATTACTGTTATGCTCTATAGTCGTTTCCATCATCTCAAGGTTGATATCATCATTTATATGGCATCTAAACCTATTATGTCGGTCAAATTAAAAGACTAACTCAATTTTGGATACACTTTCTTAAAATATTCTCAATTGTATTTGCGTACGTATACTCGCTGGGACTTTCCTTACTCATAAGTTTGTTATTTTGATATTATCCACTTAACATTGGTTATTGCACCACTCTCTTGGATCTTATTATTGATTAATAGTCCTTATTCAGAATTCCCTGAATACACCTGACAACCTAAATGCATTAATTGTACTAAGGATCCACCACTAAAATCTTTCTTATAAATAATGCTTAACCCAAGAATCCAGAGCAACAAACTAGTTGATTTCCCAAATACGAATGTAATATTAAATATTATTAAATGAGCCCGTGATACACTAATAACCCCTTAGGTAGTTAGTATTCACACTTTGACATATCTGCTTTCATATACCACTAATACTATATCATGAAAGTCCATTAGATCCACCACTAAAACTCATCGTACTTATAAAAAAAGTAGTACAACCTAGCCTACACACTTCTACCCATCAAATAGCTGAAAAACATTATCCAATCCAACATGACTCTAGCATAAGTAATACATATTTTTTTCATAAATTCCGTCACAAGAAAAAGTAACACACTCCATAACTCTAACCAAGTAAACATTAGTATCGTTGTAATAGTTGTATCATGATCCTCTCTAGTATCCACTTAATCTATGAAATCATAATACAAATTCTGACCTTCATTGGAAAAAATTTATTCTTATCATTATCTAAGCATTTCGTTTATCTTTTGAAACTTTAGTAATAGTAGTTCATAGATTTACAGAATTCATTATCTAGCTATCTCTTTAACATTCCACCTTTAATTGTCGAACCACTTCTGATATCATATATACTACATCAATATTGTTTGTGTTGTTGGATAATTGATCCAAAAAAGGATAACACATTCATGAAATTCCTTAATTCACTGTTTGAACTCACCACTCAAATATTCTCAAAGGGCATCATCGAGTTACTACCTTACTCAATCTTTTCTAATCGTCGAGCATTTTTATTTTTTTAGGTATATCACTTACACTTTAGTACCAGATTTAACATTCAAGACATATACACCCACTAACTACTCATATAAAGAAGCAAACACGAATCATCTCTATAAATGAGAGGGAATGAAATAAGGCGATAAGGATCACACCAAATCAAGAAGCAACATGGAGAAAGAATAAACAAAGACAAGTTTCCTAATAGTTTTCATATCCTCTTAAAGATAAATATAGACATCTCCATACTGATCCTCAAGACTTTACTAGACTCATCTTGTACACACGTGAGACCTATGAACATAGGGCTCTAATACCATTTGTAACTAGGGATGGCAATGGGGCTGTGAAGGGCGAATGCGGGGTGGGTTTAGAGCTATGAGGGGCGGATGTAGATTTAAAGTTATGTGGAGCGGGGTGGGTGCAGAGAGGATTGAAGTAACTATTTTTAAAACTAATGTCGGGCGGGACAGGTTGCGGGTTCAAAAAATCAAATATGAATTCGACAAAAATTAAATATTTATAATTAGTAAAAATCAAAGGTATAAACTTTTTATATTAAACATTGACTTTAATTTTATTTTTTTCTAAAATTTAAATTATTCATGTCCAATAAATTATTAGTCATTAAAATGTTAATTAGAAACTTTTAATTAACGATTAAGAAACAATTATTGAAATGACAACTAAAAATAGTTAATTAGCAAAAAATTAAAAAAAATTATGAATTCTAATTTTTCATATTAAATTCAATTAAAAAAATAAAAGAACGTAAAATTTTAAATGGGATGAATTTATGTAGGGCGGGTCTATACGGGGCGGGGTGGGGCGGGGTGGGACGGGTTGAAAATAAAAAAAGTTACCATGAGGGGCAGGGCGGATTTAAAAAAATTGTGGGTTGAACTCAAACCGCCCCGCACCCGCCCCACACCCGCCCCATTGTCATCCCTATTTGTCACGATCCAAAAATGGGTGTGATGACACTCGTCTTATCTCCACTAAGACAAGTCAGCCAAAAATCTAATTATAATGATAAAGTGCGAATAAAATAATAAAAATAAAAGTTTAATTGCGGAAAATAAGTCAACGTGTACAAACCTTTAATGTGTTATAATAGATTTGAAAGACAATACAAGTCTCAAATGATAGTCTCTAAAATAAAACAAGATCATAAATAGGAGAAAGAGGACTCGTTGAAATGACAGATAGCTACCTCACTATTCTCCACAGAAAGCCTCAGATAAGAAGAGAAGAGAGAGTATTACAAAGATCCGAGCGTATAACCTACAAAAATATAGAAGCAAGGGGTGAGTACCAACCACACGGTACCCAACAAGTGAACTCCTAAGTGCAAAGTCAAGTAATACAGAATACGGGTACTCCTAACTCTCCAACCAAACCTCCACACCTACGACCTGCATAAAAATCAACCCAACCTAACAATTCACAATGTACATAGCATATAGCTCAATAGCTACCACAATATTTATAGATCAACAACATAAGGATCAAGTTCATCCATCACAAGTTTCATAAATAGGCATTCACAAGTTCATAAATGATAAAGATGTTTAATGCAATGCAATGCAATGTCAAACATAATTATACATGTCTGGCCTAGTGAGATACACCCGTTATCTCTCAGTTCGAGATCCATGAGAGACTTATTAGTCTATGCATCCATCGCGATATGTGACATGACCCTCAAATCAGAGTATCCATCATGACGTGCGAAGCGACCCTAGAATCATACTATCCATCGCAGCATGCAACACGACCCTCAAATCATAGTATCCGTCGTAGCGTGCTGCACTTCCCTCAAAATGGTACATCCTCTTTAGTTTCTTATTTTTCCCTAATTTCCATAGCCTTTGTCATAATCTTATCTCAAAATCAATGCAATTTGATATGTTCACATAAATAATGAAGAGAAGACCATTTTTTCAAAAATGCACAATTTACAACAACATAATCATGATACAACATCAACAATAAATCAATAAACCTTTCAAATCATTCTTGACATATCACATATCAATATACATAAATAAGTTGCCTTTTATCATTCCTTTTTCATCATTAAGATTATTCTGTAAGAGCAAGTCAAACCATCACCAAGCCTTATTAATCTCAACACAAACAACAAGAAAATACACGATTCTATACAGTTAACAAGAGTCGAGAATTTCACTAGCCTCAATTAATCAATCACTTTAGAGTTTGAATCTTTCGTAACACTTTTGGATGATCAAAATCTGTTCAATTATATAATCTACATAAGAATACAAATTCAATGACACCCATATTGCTATATTTATTTTTGATTAAAAAATTGGGTCAAAATGTCGCCTCGAGCCCTCAAATTAGAATCTAAAAATTTCTTTCAAATTATATTTCTCCATAATAAACTAAAATCATATGTCAAATTTGAACTAAATCAGATCATTATTCGACCTCCAAATCAAGATTTTATTCTAAGAACCCTAGGGCTATAATTTCATAATTTGTACACGTTTCAACCCTAAAAATCTTTTCATAATCTCATGAAAACTTCATAGAATGTATGAGAACAATTATCTTGATGTTTTGGGATGAAATTCCTAATTTTTCCTCTCTTCTTTTCCTTTCTTTTTCTCTCCCATATATTTTTCTTCTACTGCTTTTGACGTTCTGTGCGTCTGCTTTATGTTTACAGTTTGTGGGCGTTTCAACCCTCTTTTAATTATTTCCTTCTTTTTTTTTTTACTTTTTCTTTGTTGTTTTTTTCTTTGTTATTTATTTATTTATTTTAAATTTTTTTCTAAATGAATTAAATATTAAAAGTGATTGATTCTTCTAACTTTATTTTAAAATATATGAACCAAGGTGTATAATGTATTAAATAAATACAATTTAGCCCTTCAATTAGATTAATATCTAAATTTATCCATAACTTAAATAATCATAGTTATTGAATAGTCTGAAATATCAATTTAAAATTTACGAGAAGGATATTTTAGAAGAACAAGAGGACTAATTATCAAAAATTACCTAATGGGTCATTACATCACACCTCATGTTCACACCCTGGACATGGCCGACTCTAGAACCATTTATGGTCCTGAGCGAACCGCTTGGCCTGACTACTTTACTCAACGAAACACTTAAATATTAAATAATAGTCTTAGATATAATGTGCTAAAGAGGCTGTAATAATCTGAACAAACTAAATAGAGGAAATATCCCAACAATAATTGAAAATAAGAACTAAAACTCATGTCATCCAGTCTATGAAAACTCTAACTAAGATAATCTGAAACAACTACCGTGACAGGACCACAGTAACCACAACTAAAAATAAATGCTAAAATAGAAATAAATACTCCAAAGCCTTTGACTGGTAAGAGGACTAACCGATAGCTGAATGAAATGTTGGTCCTCAATGAAGCGTATGCTGAGGGAATTTCTCACTTATGTCTGCATCATGAAACGATACAGGTCCAAAGAAAGTCAGTACATGGAATGTACGAGCATGTAAAATAGCTAAAATAAGGAACTCAGGATAGGGTACTATCCTCAAAACTAGCTAAAATATGTCTCAAAATAGGATAGCAAAAATAATAGATAAAGTGTATGCTGAAAGTAATAACATATGCTAAAATTCTGTATGCAAAAAATAGTTTACTTTAGCTTGGGGAGTTTCTCTAATCGATAACCATTACTATAGGCCTCGTGATGCTACAACATCTTGTCCACGCTGCCAAAGCAATCCCATACTTTGCCAAGGTAAGGGACGAAAACTAGGGGAGTGGATCCATCCCAAAAATACCGCTATATCAGTGGCAATGAGGAGTTGTACTCTTGGTACAATCCTATCCTATGTTGGTTGTAGTTTATGAATTCGGGTTATTATACTCTTACACACATTGGTGCTCAATAATACTCCCAAAAGTATTAATCATGTGCTCATACTTAGAATATATTTACTTAGAGTATCAGTTTTCTCCTCCTTGAGACATAGGCAAACTTAGTATTCTCTAAACGTTTTTCAAAGTTGTTTAAAATCACAGGTTTCATGCTTCATTGTTCATAAATTACTTTTGCTAATACTTACTTGAATTTAAAGTAAGACTTGAAAATTCATAGATTTTCGTAGTAAATTTAGGGTTTAACTAGATTAGCGATTAAAAGTATCCTCTCATCTTAGGAGCTCAATATAATAGAAAATTTCAGTAAATAACATGCTTTTCTTCAAAAATAACATAAATAAGAACTTTTAGTCATAATGAAGAAATCCTGTTCTCAACTAATAACTTAGTACTTGGAGAAACTGGTAGTTACATGATGATAAAAATAATGTAGTATGATTTTTGTAGGCCTTACATACCTGGAGAAGTTAGATTCTTGAAGAATTTGAGGAAAGTGCTTGAAAGCCCTAACCTTCTCCTCTTGAAACTATGTTCTAAGTTTTGGGGAATGTTTTGAGTGTTAATGAGTTGATGAATCATGTTTTAGGGATTTAATTAAGTGAAAATTGACAAGTTTAGGCTTAAAATGGTGAGAAAGGACAAAAATACTCCTCCTTAAAAATTATTGAAACTGTCCACAATACTCTTCCTACGGGTTGTGGATCCACATATGGTCCGTACCTCAGTCTGTAGAACCTCGTGTCATAAAAGTTGAGCTACTAGAATTGCAACTTCTAAGCCACGAACATGAATCACGACCCATCGTCTTACTTATGGGTCATAACTTATTCCGTACAATAATTCTGATATAGAGAAATTCAGGTTCTTTTGGGCCTCTTTCTACGAGACCTATTGATGGGTGGTTAACTTTACGACCCGTTAGATAACACGTAAGTCAACTTCCTCAAAATTTTCAATTATTCATTTTCACTGGGCGCTTTCCATGAATTATTTTATGACGCATGGATAACTCTACAGGTTGTAGACTAGCTCGTAGGGTCAAATCAGTACCAAAATTACCAACTTTTAGTCTTTCAGACTATTATCATATCATATAGGGTGTTATATCAGAGGTCAGTTTGATAAAAAGTGGGTTTCACGCCAAGCACCATTTTAAGCTAAATTCTATCAAAGGGTTCAAAATGAGACCAGAAGCCTCGGGACACACACAAAAGTTTGTGTTAGACTAAAGTTGACATTCTGGAGCTAACCATACTGTTGAAATTTGCATTCAAGCTTGTTTCCCAGGAATATTAATCAAAATCAAATCTAGGATAAATTTAATTGTCAAAAATGCTAAATGGTTTAAACTCGCACCAAGTTTAAATAAATGTATCACGACCCGGATAGGGGCTTAGATGTGGCATGGAGAAGGAGAACCCGAAAGTCCTCGATCAAGCCATCATAGCATCATCACACACATCATCGGTTCAGAAGCGCAGAAGCAAAATACACAACACATAAGCTCTAAGGGAAATGAGGCTTTGGACTCAAGCTATGGGAATGTTACTGGGAATGGGATAAACATGGATTCAAATAGCAAATAATAATTATCTCTAAGGGGACGGGTAAGTAAGACTCAAGCTATGGGGGCACATCAGGATTATGGGACTTTCCACATAAGCACATAGTCAATTACAATTCCCAACATCAAGTCATAAGCATAATCAATACCATTCCATAATCAAGGCTCATAAGCATAACATTCCATAATCGTGATATTCACCAATTACAACCCAACGTACAAGAGTTTAGTTTGTCCAACAAGCCTCTACATAAGATAAAGTGGGGCCTTGACATAGTTTGAGGTTCACCCTCAATACATAGGTAAAGGAAAATAACATAACAAATCTAGGTAGATAGAAGGTGGCTATTGCCCTTGAACAAAAGGGCTCAGCACAAGGACAAGTTTTCAAGATGATCACTCATCGGGCAAAGGTAGATAGAGATCGTCGCCAGCACCTACATGGTTAGAACATGTAGACAAGAGTATGGGTTAGCACAATAAAGTACTAAGTATGTGAACATGCAAATGCATATACACATGAACCTATAACAACCTACATGTCTAGGGAACATATATGTATAAGTTAATATGAGAAGAAACAATATATCAATATGCCATGAAACTCATGATGCATGAAATGCCATAGTACTTAAAATAGAGGAGATGGAACCATAACCGACATCCAAATCCATGTGAGCTACAACATGAACTTGCCCAATGAAAGCCCTCCCATTGGATCAGAGAAGATTACTTGTCAAGGGTAATCTCACCACACCTTACGGTCCTCCCATTTTGGTGTGATGGCCACCTTCCTTATGGGTCTCCCATTTCAGAAGGATTTACATAGCATAGCATATCATATCAAAGCATACCTTACAGGTCTCCCATTTCGGTAGCAACCTATGGAGGCACATAGTTTTGGGAAGGAGTGGGACCTTTGGGGATAGACCACTTACTACTCCAATCCTTCTCGGTACTAAGTTATCATCCCACAAGAATACTTATACATATACATCCTTTTAAAATGAAACCTGACACTTGAACTTCAAATCATGCATACTTGGGTTTAGAAGCCAAACATACTTTCAATACTTTTATGCATACTTAACAAGAGTTAAACGTATTTCATAGTCATACATCATGGGATAAAAAGCCAAACAAATGTTCATGTCATACTTTATGCATAAGAGTAGCTCCATTCATATCATACTTGTCAAATCATATTGGTGTAAACACCCATGTTGCTCAAAGATCCATATCATAGACTTAGTGTGATCACATCTTAGTCAAACCCATACTTGTTCCAAAATCATAGTCATAAACATGTTTGGGGCTTAGCCCACATCAAAACTTTCATCATAAATCCATGAATCATGCATGCAATGCCATGGGGAACAATGTGAATAACATGGGTAATGGAATTCAAACTTTAAATTCAAATCAAGAGTAGTTCATGAGAAATTCAAGCCAAATCCACCTTCAAAACATCATTTAGACAATACTCATGCATAAATCAACAGTACAAAGGACATGCATAACTTGATCATCCTCAAACCATTAAACCTTCATGAAATTCAAACTCAAACCAACTTTAAATCACCTAATTTCTGCAGCACATAATCCCAATCAATTAAATACTTCAAAATTTAAAGAATCCAACCTTCATTAAAACTTAAAAAAAATAAATTTAAGGAGAAGGGTTCTTGGGTCTTCATGGATGAAAGGGAATCCATGAATCAAACCCACATACCTTGAAATTGACCAAAGGA
>JBCEWC010018813.1:0-11767 GCA_038996855.1 Solanum aculeatissimum
AAAAAAAATTAAATTAAATAAAAAAAAATTGGCGGAAAAAACCGCCAAAAAATGCGACGGACAGGTAGACCCTGTCCATCGCTTTTTAAAAAAAATAAAAAAAATAAATTATTTTATTAATATTGCGACGGACTGCGTTGGTTTGTCCGTCGCTTTTTTAAGCGACGCAGTCCGTCGTTTTTTTACAATTTTTTAGTAGTGAAGGGACCCTTATATTTATAAGGAAAAACTCTTATACTTATAAGGAAAAAACTGATTTGGTTTCCAAGTATGATTCCTAACTATTAAAGAAAATCAAATAATAGATATTCACTACAAATTAAATATGTTTATAATACTTTTTTTTTTAATTTTTTTTTTTCACCTAATGTCCAATATTTATTTTGGGAAAGTCCCAGGGGTAAAGTGTTTCCTAACAAAAGTGATTATATAACTAGGAGGACTCGAATAGAAGATCTATGATTATGAATAAAAAAATATTTAATTATCACTCTATCATAAATCTTGTTGGTTAAATTATTTTTGTTTACCAAGCCTTAAAATTTAAATTTGATTACTAATATCCCAATAAATTTGAGAAATAATTACTTTTACGTGTAAAACTAAATAAAAATTACATCAATTACTAAAGTGAATAAACAAATAAAAAAAATATTCTTTTTATATACTTAAACAAGTAAAGCAAACAAATAAAAAAATTCTCTCACAAATATAAATAATTATTTATACGTATTTTTCAAATGATTTGATAATATAAAAATTATTATTTTATCTTGTAAGGATACACTATTGCCTCTGTCCTATTTTAATTTTTATGTTACATTTTTTAAAAATTAAGTTAGATTAAATTAATTTAATAGACGTAAATTAAATGCAATGAACATGGAAAGATGATAGGCAGGAGTTGGTTGCCTGCAGGCAATTGTAAATGATGACATGCAGGGGGTGTTGTGTTGTTTAATTGTTGGCTTTCACGACAGTAGTTAGGATCTTCATATGAAGCTATAAAAATAAGAATATTCAGCCAAGTGTGGATTGTTGATTGGAGATTTTGTGTGTGGTATAATTTATATATTAAATGATCCCACTTTGCAGAAGAATGCATTTATTAAGTGGACAAACTAAATTTGCTTTACAGGGACAGCTAGACATTTAGTTGGGCATGTACTCACGTTTGTACTTGCACTTAATTCCCAAGCATATAATACTTTGATAAATATTTTTTTTTATCCTCCATTAGTGTTTTTTTAATTCAAACTATCAAATTAAAGTAATTTTTGGAGTGAGCACCTTACCCCCTTCGTAATGAACATATTTAGCGACGGTTGTTTGAGTGTATTTAGCAGTTGGCACCATTAGAATCAATGAAACAGATGATTGACCCATCATATCATTTAAGAAATAGAAAATATCAAAAAATTCAAATTCTTAAAGACCAAGTTTAGCCATTATTTTTTCTCTCCTTGTATATATCACTTAGAAAGGTTTTGAAACCTTTTTCCTGTTGTAAATAATATGTAACGTGGTCTTGTCTTTTGCTTACCTATTGTGTGGTTGACAATTATGTGGGCAATGACTCTAACATCACTGATATTTTTTTAGCAAATAAAATAGATACAGCTACCAAATTATATTTTAAAATTGGCAAAGAAGCATAATGTGGAAGTTGGGTATGGTAGATTGGATTGGGTTAAAACTTGTGATTTTGCGTGCAAACAATTTGTTGACGATTAATTTAAGACTTATTTTGGGGTATTCTATACACATGTTGCTTTCTTACTTTTTCTTGTTAGGTATTTCTCCTTTTGATGGACTTTGAAGTTGGTCAGCCTTTGACATATTTATCCACTTTTTTTTATAGGAGAAATATCTGACATTTAATAAAGTCATTTCTTAGATAGAAGTAAGCTATTATTAGAATTAATTTATCAAAATAATATATTTTTTAAATTTTTTATAAAACTAGTATAAACGTATTTTATAGTATTGTTTTAGGTTACATTTTATTTAGCGGTGTTAACTTAAGAAACGTTACTGTGAGTAACGTTTTTAGCGTAATATGTATTTCACAGTAACGTTTATTATACGTTACTCTGAAATACGTTTTACACCTAAAATGTTACTCACAGTAACGTTTTTTAATCAGACTAATTTTTTCAGTTACCATAGTTCTACTTTGATGAAAACATATTGTTTTTACCTTGTCTTTTGCAATCTTGACATTAATGTTGAAATATGATTTTTTTCAGTTACCATAATATAATTCATGTTTTTGTTGATTATCAGTTTCTTTCGATGTCAAGTTCTCATCTAATAAGCTTCAATTTTTTTCAATCAATTTAGTCACTTTAAAGTTAAAATGTTACTGTTAAATTTTTTTCTAAGTTAAAACGTATTATAGCTAAATTTGCAAGATTTAATTTTATATTTACAAGATTAAATGACCCGTGATTGAATTCTTGAAAAACGTTATTGTGAGTAACATTTTAGGTATAAAATGTATTTCAGAGTAAGTGTAACCTAAAACGTTACAGAGAAATACATTTATACTATTTTTGTAAAAATTTTAAAAAATAAATTATTTTGATAAATTGATTTAAATAATAACTTACTACGGTAAAAAATTCTGAAAATAGCTTTGATATCCTACAGGCTACAAAGATAGAAAATTATATGTATGTATATCCTACTCTTCACAAAGTCTGGTTATAAGGTTAATGGGTAAACTTGCTTTGCCATAACTATTTTTGATAAAATTGAACAACTTGCTTCACTATGTGAATTTTAAAGAGAACTTTTAAGGAAGCGATTGATTAATTGAAGAACCGCATAATTCATATTGGCAAGAGAATATCCTTCAGGAAATACTTAGCTATCTATGGTTAATTGAGTTTTTGAAATTAAATTTGTGTTTTGACATGTATTTTTATCGTGAAAAAGAATTGAAGCTTGTGAGGTGTGAGTTTTCACCCAAAAACTTGTCTTAAGACTAAGTCGAACTATTCCTTGTGCTAATACAAACTTTAGTCAACTAATGAATGGTACTTAAAAGTTTAAAGATCAAATTAAAATATTTTGACAGTTGGCAGGAGATAATAAAACTTTTTTGAATCTGTCCACTGTTGTATAGTACAAAATTTAAAATTTACAGCAAGATTTCATTGTTATTCACTTCTTCTTCTAACTGTGATCCATCTCTCATCATCATTCCATCTGCATTTCAATTCCCCTGAATTCAAACCCAATTCTCTTACCCTTTGCAGAGGAGACCTAACTGTTTGTAATATTGTAGAATCCATGGTTTCTGATTCCTCCACTGAATTCCAAATGTCTTGATCAAGAATGCTTGTTGGCGAGCTTGTGAAGGAATCTTGATTTGAATTGGATTCTTCAAGAAATGGATGTCTGAGGAGTTGTTTAGCCGTCCATCTTTCTTTTGGATCTCTTGTCAAGCATTTGCTTAAGAAATCCTTTGCTTGTAAAGACAGCAACTTTGGAATTTCAGGGGATTGCCCTGAAGTTGCGATTCTGTAAAGCAATGAAGCTGCGTTGGTCACATTAGTCCATGGCGATCGACCAGTGGCCATTTCAATAATTGTACATCCTAATCCCCAAATATCAGCTGCACACCCCTGTTCTTCCCCACGCGCCACCTCAGGTGCCATGAACATCGGCGTTCCTCCAATTGGATCGGTCGAAGTCACCGGGGGATCAACCCACCTGGCACAACCAAAGTCTGCAATTTGGGCACCATTTTTACCTAACAAAATGTTGTGCCCCTTTATGTCACAGTGGGCTATGTTCCTTGAATGTAGGTACGCTAGTCCTTGAACAATTTGCTTCGTGTAGTACCCGATCAATGGCTCGTTAATCCGACCACCCTGTTTCTGAATTTGATCGGAAAGTGTACCGTCGGGCATGTAGTCCATCATAAGATTAAACATGTCCTTGTCGTTCTCGTTGGTAACATCGTACCCCTTGTAGCTAACTACATAAGGGGAGCTTAATTGGGACAGAATTTTGTGCTCCTTTTGTAATAACTGCGACTGGGATAGCTCCACTGACTTAACAGCAAAAACATCATCGGAGAAGCTTGACTTGGCAATGAAGACGGCGGCGGTGGAGCCGTGGCCTATGGAATGGCCTCTTGTCCAATCCATTATAGAAGAAGAAGATTGGTCGGAAATAATGTAAGAATTTAAGAAAGAGTTGTGTTTTGAAAATGCAACATGATTTGGGTATATATATAATGGACAGGGTGAGTGTCCAAATAAGTTGGGTAGAGCTAGGTGGCCTCACTTTTTCTCTTTAAAAGTTTGACAATTGCTTTAACCGGAATTCATAACGTGGCTAAATGCTTGTGGCCATACGGCTGCTTGAGTAGTTTTGGAGGACTACAATTGGGTTGCCGCCATGTGGCATGCAATGCAATGTAAATATCAAAATGAGTAGAACTTTTATGCACTCAAACAGTAGCAAAAATATGTATTTTACACAATCAGTATGAAAAAATAGGGCAAATTACCTTAAGATATTTCTAACTAGTCATGAGTGTATATGTATAATGCCATATGTATGTATTTTAGAACAAAGTAGGATGGGGTACATCAGATTTTTTAACTTCCTAGAGTAGGACAAGCATAAATGATATTTTGCGTATAGTTAGTCTTTCAAGATTAATTTCAAAGGAAAAAAGTAGTTAAAAACGGCCATTTTATTGAATTGAGACAATGAACAAATTTGAAGAAAAAGGGATTAAAAGTGTTGGTAATGACATGATAATTACCTTTAATGAAAATAATTAAGCATGATCACCTTCTAGAACAACAATTTTTAAAAAAATGCTTTCTCATCATGCTAAAGCAAGAATTATACTTGCAGTTTAAATCAATCTCCAACAGTGACTAAAAGGGTCCTATTTATACTACTATTAGTGGTTCTTAACTTCTAAATCAAGTCACTCATGTGGCAAATTTTTATTTGTTTTTGCTTTAAAAAACTAAAATTGGTGCTCCAATCAAACCTCAAATTTCCACAACATTCCGTTAGATGCCGACTTTTTAACTTAAACTACTTGCCCTTTTCTTTTTACATCATTTTAAAATGTTTTTTTGGTTATGTTTACTTCTATAAAAAGTATAGCATCTGCGTGTTATAATTGTTCTTTGCCGGTTATCAAAGAAGTAAGTTAATTTTAGTTGAATGCACACACACTGAGCGTTTCACATTTGGCCATGTTTCATTATGAAATTTGAAAAAAAGTATTCATATATATATTTTTCTTTTTAAGGTTAAAAAAAGATATTTGGAAATAGACTTGTGTTTGGCGATGAATAAAATGTGAGTTGTTTTTTACTTTTTGTGAGTAATTTTGAGTGAAAAAGTGATTTTTTATTTATTTATTTATTTTTATTTTAGATTCTTGACATAAAAAATTGATGGTCAAAGTATACCTCCTAAATTCCAAAAGTGTAAAAACTCTATTATATTCTTCAGTACAAATTTGATTAAAGGGGACAGTAAAAGATAAAGGTGAGAAAGAAGAGGCAACAAATTTCACCAAAAAGAACCATTAAGTGACGCAACAAGTGGGGTTAATTAGTTGTAAAGTAAAAGAGGAAAATCAAAAGATTTACCTCATCACTTAAGCCTCATGACTTATGACACGATACTAGTACAATAACCTAGTTGGATATCATGAGAATACATTTTAAATCTAATTACTGATGGAACAAGTAAGTCACATGCGAATATTTAGTCAAACTCGACAGATTTTTGCTTAAATAATATATTTGTATTTATAAATTCATTAAATATGAGCACATTAATTTGGATATGTAATCGCCTTAATGAGTAATTATTTTCTTAGTGAGCTAGGAAAGTTGGATGAATGGTAATGACAGGGGTTTCATGTATATTTACCAAATTAACATATAATTTTATGGCACATGGTATTTTAAAAAAACCAGAGAGTAAGAAACGGCTACCATTGTTTGAGTAAGTCTCGGAAAAGAATTACTCCCCCCTCCAAATTTGTGTTTGATTTAATTTTTTTTATAAAAAAAAATTACTTTCTTCGTTTAAAAAAAAATCTACTTTTCTTTTTTATCTGTTTCAAAAAGAATGATTCATTTTCTTTTTTGACAAAAAATTTAATTTTAACTTTCCATGTGACATGTTTCAGGTCACAAGATTAAAGAACATTTTAATACATTTAACATAACTTTAATTTAGGATCACAAGACCGAAAAATCTTCTTTATTTTCTTAAAACTTCATAGTCAAGTCAAACTAGATCATTCTTTTTTAAATAGAGGGAGACGAAAATATTAAAGTTTGTGGTCTAGAATAATTATAGATGTTCGAATGGCAAACTAAATAAATAAATATAATGTTTAAAATTGAATTATTTTTTATATTAAAAATACTCTTTACTTACCTTGTGTGCATTTTGCACCCTACTTGAGAAAGCATCAAGTGTTTATTTTACTAAATTATTCATATTTACCAAGCATTCAATTCAAACAAACAAGTTTAAGAAATGATTACTGAACGATAAGGATGAGGATAACAACATATTTGGTGAAATTATATAAGTGGACTCTCAAGAAAGCGAAGTATATGCAAATCTTATCACTATCTTATAGACATAGAGGGACTATTTTTCAAAAGACTTTCGGTTCAAATATACCAGTCATGTATCAACCTCAAGTAAAAGAAGAAAAAAAGTAATAGATATAGCACACCAACTAAAACGAAGAGTAATGTAAATGCTACAAGAAAAAAAATAATATCATCAGTAGCAAAGTAATGTGATAATCGAAAAACAATAACATTTGGCACGACTAGTCCTATGATAAACTTTAAATCATCACCAGACGAGGCAATATTTTACTTCTACTAGCCTTCTACCCTGATACGCGACCTCCATTCCTTTCTATCTAAGAGCATCACTAATAAAAAGTTAAAAGAGACCTCAAAAATAGGTCAGTAAAAAGAGTCTATTTCATTGGATATCATTTTTTAAAATTTTTTTCTTAAAAAAGAGACCACATGAGATCGATTAAGTGAAAAAGAAAATCCACAAATAATAATATCAATTTTATGAGATTGGTATTAATTTTTTTTAAAAAAATAATAGCGACCTCACGAGGTCTCTAGAGATTTTTAAAAAACAATAATTATATTTTAAAAAAAGACCTCACAAGGTCTCTAATGTTAATATTCCTCTGAGAAAATTAATTCATTAAAAGAATCCACCTGGCAATTCTTTTTTCAAAAAGTCCTTTTTATTAACTTAAAAAATCATTTTCATTGAAAAAAAAATCTCACAATTTAATTAATTTACCCGTCTTGTCCTTTTCTCAAAAAGCCCTAATTTTCATCAATGAAAAATTCTCAGCTCCTCCACTGCGAGCGATGACGAATCCTATTTCTAAACGAAAGCATTTAGAACGACAATGACGAGTTTGTATTGAGGACGATTGTTTTCAAGTGTTTAGAATAACTGTTCGAAACAGAGATAGTGAAATCCTATTGAGGAAGCCCGCAACACCTCCATCGACAACGATGAAGTTCGTAGCAGCAGAAGTTCAACCGATGGAGTTTACAGCACCAGGAGGTGTTTGAAACTCCAACGTCTCCTACATCTGTAGGTTTTAAAATTCTTATAATTTTTGTTCATCTTCTTAATTGACATTTTTTTGTTTTGTGAAATTAGCATGTTGATTAGCGATAACTTTAAATAGGTAAGAGTTTCATATTTTGAATGTAGTATTATGAGTTTCATATGCTTGTACATAGTTAAACTTTATATACTGATTTGTTTTGTTTTCTTTGATGAAACAAACTTCATATATACACAGAGAAAATTTTTCTCCTTTGATGCATAACGGCCTCAATTTTGAGACTGAAATAAGTTTGATCCGCGATATGTTGAGCCTTCAAGCCTGAAATAGCAGGTATAGAAAGTTAGATGAATAGGTTCATATTAGCTAATGCTACTTGTCGCAAATCGTGATCTCAATTTTAATTGATTTAATTCTTGTGTGGTTTAAACTGCTAGTACTACTTGTTACAATTCAAATGTAAATTCACATGAATTGTGAAGTCCTTTGCACAAGATTAAGACTACCACATTCTTAAAAGAGTTAAATTTTTTGAGTAGTTTATTCTGCTTTATATATACCACAAGAGCACAACATTGAATCTCAATGTTATTGCATCAACATTACAACAACACCTTGGTAAATTCCTAGAACAACTATATGTATGGACCACTAGATAAAAATGCTAAAATTTCAAGCTTTGCTATAGACCAGGCCAACTCACTTTTGACACATAATAAAATGCTTGTAGAAAGTATTATCAATGAAACTACTGAAGTCACTAAAAATCTCATTCAAATTCAAAGGATCATAAAACTCCATAATTTTCTAATTTAAGAAAAAAAACATGGATAGAAACATAAATTCTAATGAAAAATAAAGAACATGAGTGACAAGTCTGTAGAAAAACATCATAATTGTATCATATATAAATGTTTGATTGTTATTGTCCTCCTTCTTTTGTAATTGTCACTTGATTGTTTGAGACTTTTGACAGAGAAGACAATGTGCTAGAAGTGTGTGTTTTTATTACAAAAGTTGATCATTTTGGTCATGAAAGACTCATACCTTCTCCTACCAACATTATAATGACATCCGATATTTTAGGACGGTCATTTGAATCTTCTTGCACGCACAAGAGTGCGACATTGACACACTTGATCACTTCACTTCCATTGCATGATTCAAGTAATGACTTGTCTGTTAATTGCATTGCCCTATTTTCTATCCACAATCTCCATGTCTGTGATAACTTTCAATTAGATATTAAAACATGAAAAAGGGTCTGTGTTTCTTTACTTACATAACCTCACAAGTTTAATACTTCTTTTGATCGATAAAATCTCTTGTTCTTTCTTTCACTGATTATCTCAAATATGACCACTCTAAAACTGAATACATCTGACTTGATGGAAAATGGGCCATCTAATGCATATTCAAGAGTCATATAGCCACTTGATTTCACCTTGCGGAAAGAGCGTGAGGTATAATAAGTATTTCACAAAAACAAAAAGAAAAAAATAAAACACCTATTGTAATTAAGGTTATTTGCAAGAAAATTGATAGAAAGAAAAAATAAAACACCTGTTACACTTACTAAGTCCCTACTATTTTTTTTGTCTTTGCTTCTGTTCTTTTTTCTTCAACAATCCTCGCCTAGCCAAAGTCTCTAATTTTTGGATTCATTTGCTCATCTAGTAAAATATTATTGTGTATAATCGGTATGTTATTTAGGTAGAATTTCCAAAATAAAAGCTTAAGGAAAGAACTATGGAGGAAGAATCAGCTCAAAAAGTCATAAACTATAATATGTGTATAATTTATGTATACCATATATATAATTGTGTATTCCTATATTTACACGTTTCTCAATCTATATTTTCAACCAGTAGCCAAGAAACAAATAAAAACATATCATTATATTTTGTGACTTTAATAATATGTGAATTTACTTTAAGATAAGTGAATTTACTTAATTTTAGTATTTAACAAATTTAATTTTTGTGATCTTTGTGTAGATGGATCGTAGTTGGATGTATAATATGACCAATTTTGGTTGAGTAGGACTGAGACCTGAATTTGTTGAAGGTGTCATTAATTTTGTGGAGTATGCAACAAAACTTGAACCTTTTCAACGTAATATCTTGGTTAAGTGTCCTTGAAGAAAATGTCAATGTATGAATTATGAAAAATCAGATATTGTTTAGCTTTATCTCTATCAAAATGGATTTTAAAAAAATTACATTGTATGGAGTAGTCATGGAGAAATTGATAATAATTTTAATGTATTTCAACATTATATTGCTGGTAAAAATAGCAGCGCGGTGAAATCTAATACACAAAATTATAGAATGCATGACATGATTCAAGATGCATATAGGGTGCATTCTGATTTTGAATTTAGTAATCACGTTAAAGAAGCTCCTAATGTTGAATGTAATGTTTTCTATGAACAATTGAAAGCTACTAGTCGACCTTTATATGAGAGAAGTCCACACTCTTAGTTGTCTATTACTGTTAAGTTATTAAGTATCAAATCAGATTAGAATATTTTTCAAGGGGCAATGGATTCTGTAATTGACCTTATGCATGATTTTGTTAATCCAAATCTAAAGATACCTAATAATTTCTATAAGGCAAAAAGGTTAGTGTCAAAGTTAGGATTATCATTGATGAGAATCTATTGTTGTGAAAATGATTGTATGTTATATTATAAGGATGATATTGATCTATAATTATGTAAGTTTTGTGAAAAATCTCGATACAAGCGGGCTCCTAACGGAAAAAGGTTATTGTTAAGATGATGTATTACTTACCTCTTATACCAAGGTTAAAGAGGTTGTATGCATCAAATAGCTTTGCTCCTCATATGAGGTGACACTATGAAAATTAAAAAAATCACCTGGTGTTATGTTTCATCCATCTGATGGAGAGGTATGAAAATATTTTGATAGAATCTACACATTATTTGCAGTTGAACCATGAAGTATCAGGTTGGATTTATGTTCAGATAGATTCACTCCATATTCTGTTTCTGTTGCACCATATTTTGATTAGCTTGTATTTTTAACACCATATAATCTTCTACCTAAGATGTGTATGATCAGTCCATATATATTTCTCAATTGCACAATTCCTGGCCCACAATTCAAAAGTCTTGATTGATGTATACTTGCAATCTTTGATTGATGAGTTAAAATAGTTGTGGGTTGAAGGGGTTGAAACATTTTGTGTCTCTTAAGCAAAATTTTAATTTGCGGATTGTCTTAATGTGGATTATTAATGATTTTCCTGCATACGGAATGTTGCCAGGGTGGATGATAAGTGGTAAGTTAGCTTGCCCTTATTGTATGAAAAATATAAAATTATTCACTTTACAGTATGGTACAAAGAATTCTTGATTTGATTGTCATCGTCAATTCTTGTTAATGAATCATGAGTTTTAGGAACATGAAAATGCATTAAAAAAGAATACAGTTGAATGAGGTTTTCCACCTCCAATCTTGACAGGAGAAGAAGTTTGGGAGAGGGTTCATCACCTTCCAGAGGTTACAAAAGAACAACCGTACAAATTTAATAGGTCTGGTGTTATACATAAATGGACAAAATAGAATATATTTCGGAAATAATCATATTGGAAGGATAATCTTCTTTGACATAATCTTGATGTCATGCATATTGAAAAAAATTATTTTGATAACTTATTGAACAAAGTAATGAATGCCAATGAAAAGACAAATGATAATATTAAAGCTAGAATGGACTTACCAGAATATTGCAGGCGAAAAAAGTTATGGTTGCAGGAGAAACTGAATAACAAGATCTTCATGCCTAAGGCTGGTTATTCATTTACAATGGATCAGAAGCGTAAAGTATGTGAATGGATTGAACAACTTAAGATGTCTAAACATGTTTTAAATTTAGGAAAGTGTGTCGATATGGAGCATGAAAAATTATATGGTATGAAAAGTCATGATTGTCATGTATTTATGGAAATATTACTCCCCATTGCATTTAGTGTCTTGCCTGATCGAATTTGAAAATCTATGACTGAAAGTTGTTTGTTGTTCAAAGACTTGTGTTCTAATATATTGAGGGAAGACAACTTAGTTCAGTTGGATAAGAATATTCCTATAATTTAAAAATAAGATAGAGAAGAGT